>JAMKCH010002710.1:0-37519 GCA_023653785.1 Ophioderma brevispina
ACAGAAAAAAAACTTAATTTTCGCCCTTGTTTCATATTTTAATATTTAGCGCTGAGTTACAATGTAGCCATAATTGTCCTGTGCACCGACATGACAATCTTAGCACATGTACACGATTGTCTGTGCCCAACATAGCATCGCCCCATCACATTCATTAACCAGCATAATCATTTTCCATATGAAGATTGCCGATAATGTTCTGATAAACAGATCACAATTTGTGGCAGATTGGTCTGTGCACAACACCAACATCTATCTTGTCACACTCCACTGTGGCTGCTACGTTAAGTTAAAAATTCACCAAAAAAACGATGATACATTCTTGAAGTTATCAACCATTCATGAATCCATGTACAGCAACTGTTAGATCCCTGGACTGCATATCAAGTTAATATCAATTGTGCTCTGCATTCTTTCGCAGATTCATAATACTCGGCGTACCTGCCACTGGCGTTTTGAAGCTGGTACTATTGTCAATCTTCGGGTGCCTTTACAGTATCACAGATTTAGTATCATGTAAGAATCCAATAAATGTTTCTGCAATATTTTCTGTGCATTCAGTTTTTATATTGTTCAATCCCCTCTTGTTCCAGGGAAAGGCATAACTTACTGATTCGGTCTTCAAGTGTAAATTGGGTCCTTGGTTCTGATTGTGGCACTGCGGACGAATCCTTGCTTGCTCTATGAACCTCCTCAATCTTTCCCATGAGAGACGAGTTCCGTGGCGCCAGCTAGTCACGACACAAACGTCACCGACTTCAAATTTCTCTCTGGTAGAGCCTTTTCTTGGCGTGTGTTGAAGAGTGGGCAGTCGTTCAATGTCCCACGTTTCCAAATATATTTGCTAGATATTCTAACCTGACGCCACCATTCGTCGGGCATACTTGTCTTCTTCTGCAAATCTCTTCCTGGTGGTAATGGCATCCTGGTTTCTCATCTGCAGTAGGTGATTTGGGGTAAATGACCTCTAAATCTTTGGGATCATCTGATACCCTAGTCAAGGCCTACTGTTCATGGTGTCCTCGACCTCCGCACATCAGGTGTGAGTTGTCCTCGACCTGGCACTTTGATCACTGTGCTTCCTCAGGAATAGCTTTTGAGGATCTCTCCTTACAGATCTGAGTCAGGCGCTCTCACACGCCCTCCGTGATGGGAAGCCCCTTTTGGTTCATTCCCAGTTATTCCTCGTTTGGCAGCCATGTTGTGGAGGCTTCTTTGTCTAAGTCTTGAATGGCCTCTCGCAGCTCACGCTCTGCCCCATGAAGATTGGTACGTGATCCGAGGTCATCTTCGTACTGGTCCTCTGCGGCACACAAACCGTCGCACTGCATTAATGCAGGAGCTTGTGTCCATACATTCTGTGATCTCTAGATGGGCTGCTGCACCAACTTGTCATGCAGTAATATTACCCCTACCGGTTTTTTGATGCTGCGGCCTTGCTTAATCTCGAAGGGCCCAAAGAATCTGTCCGGTGTTGTGATTGAGCTACACCACATGTAGCCGTGACGCGAGAATCGAAGAACCGGGTTAAGTCACCATCTTCTGGGTTCTACTTTGGCTCGTGTCTTCTACAGAACTGTACATCTACTCAAATCCTCTTCACAAGTGTACCAGCTCTTACAATCCCGTACTTCTGTCTATTGCATTTCTGGTGGATCTGTCTATGATCACTAGCACATGGTTGATCTTTTGGCAAATCCCGTGATGCTTTGCCTCCTCTGGTATAGATGCATTCGCCAATCTGCCTCCTAGCCTTAAAACCCATTACCCTAACTCTGGTCAGGTGTGTCAGATTGCTAGCCTTCTTGATCTCTTTCTGCCTATACCGCTGCACTTGTCTGTACTCACATCAGTCTCACTTTCAGCATGGCTGTGATGTGTTGGGATCAGAATCACTCTCTGCGGATGCGAATGCTTCTGATGTTTGTTGCTGGAACCCACTTTCACTATAGCTTTCTTCCGCCTTTCTCATTTCATTCATCTGTGGAAAGGCATCTGATGGACTCTATGTTGGCTTTTGTGTCTTGGATCTTTGAAGCAAGTGTTCCTTCAAGCGCAACCACCAGCCGACACCTCTTCTCAGCCTTGTCCAACGGGAGTAGTACTCTATTAAAGTAGTTACAGGATCTTGTTCTTCAACTCTCCTCACAACTCCTACTTCTACTCTCACACTTGTATTTGGCGATCTTTGGACTGTAGACTTTTTAACTTCTGGATCTTCCTCCAAGGTTTGAGCAGGTTCCTCTATGTCTGCTCACATTGGCTACTTAGAATCCTGACTCCAAAGAAACTCTGGCCCTTCAAACCACCTTTGTGTTCTAAGTAGATTAGTCATGGTCAGTCCTCTGGATGCATCATCTGCTGGGTTCTGTGCAGACTCCACATAGTGTCATTGTGATGGCTGAGATCCTTCACGGATTGCTTGCACTCGGTTAGCCACAAAGGTGTGGAACCTAGACTTCTAATTGTTAAGGTACCGGAGTACTGTTTGGCTATCCGTCCAGAAGTGCACACTATCTACTGGAACTTGCAGCTCCTTCTGTAATGTACGGTTGACTCGAACTGCGGTGGTAGCAGCAGTGACTTCTAGGCGTGGGATAGTGATCGATTTCACTGGTACTACTCGGGACTTGGCCATCAGGAAGGCACAATGCACCTTTCCGCTACTGTTGACATATATCTGATGTAGCTCACACTGCCATATCCCAGCTCACTTGCATCTGTGAAGTGATGGATTTCCACCTTGGTAGTGTTCCCAAATCCACTTGGCTTTTAGCATCGGTCTACCGTGTGGTCCTTCAACATGTGGAACTCCTGAAGCCATTTTTCCCACCCAAGTCTATGTTTTGATGGAATGTCTTCATCCCAAGACAATTTTTCCCTGCTTAGATTTTGTAGGATGATCTTGGCCCTCAAAATGAAAGGTGCTGTGAAACCTAATGGGCCGTATACACCGCTCATCACAGACAATATGTTTCTTCTGGTAGCCTTTGGGTTGACTGTATTCAGTGTAAACCCTAGACGATCTTCTTCTACATACCACTGTATGGCCAGGGCTCTTTCCATTGGAAGGCTATCATTGTTGAGATCCAAGCTCTTAACTTCCTTGGCACGTTCTGCAATGGGAATGGATTTCAATACTTTCTTGCTGTTGCTGATCCATTTAGTCAACTTGAAGCCCCCTTCAGACAATGCATTCTTGATATCTTGGGCCATCTTTATAGCTTCTTCCTCTCTAGCAGTTGATTTCAAGAGATCGTCAACATAGAAATCAGTTGGAATGGCATTGGTGACTTCCATCCCATATTTGCATGCACTGTCATGGGCTACTTTCCTCAGAATATAATTGGCGCAACTTGGTGACGAAATGGCCCCAAAAAACATGTACTAGCATGCGGTAGTCTACCAGGTCCTTAGTCAGGTCTCCATCTTCCCACCATACATATCTCAGCATGTCACAATCCTCTTTATGCACCCTGACTTGATAGAACATTGCTTCTATGTCGGCCATGGTCGCAATATTTTCTTGCCTCCAACGTAGCAGAACCCCTATCAATTTGTTTGTCATGTCTGGGCCCTGTAGCAATTGCCCATTCAGTGATTTCTCCTTGTAAGTCGCAGGACAGTTGAAAACAACACGCACCTTGTCTGGTTTCTTAGGGTTTACTACGCTATGGTGTGGAATATACCAAACTCTTCCTGGCTCTCCTTTTTTTCCTTTTCAGGAACCTTTTCAGCATATTCCTTCTCTTCCAGTTTGGCCATGAAATCTGAATAGTTGTCATACAACTGCTGATCTTTCAGTAGTCTCTGTCTCAATGAATTGGCATAGAATACAGCTTGGAGATGGTTGTTTGGCATTGTGTCACTTCTGCTTCTAAATGGTAACTTTGTTTGATAGTGTCCGCCCACTTTAGTCACAGACTCATCCATTATCCTTAGAAATCTTTTGTCTTCCACTGATAAGGAAGGTGTATCTTCATTGAATCTTTCACTGAACTCCATATTGACATATCTCTGGAATTGTTGTTCTAGTTGCTCGTCTCTGCTGTCAATTCGGCAAAAATTAACGTTCACTTCCCTTTGCAGCTTATTCGGCAACCCATACACCAACCACCCCAGTGGGGATTTGATGGCATATGGTTCTCCCAAGTTTCCAGAAATCATCTGAATTGGTGTAGTTGTAGCAGGTACATTCATTCCAATCATGAGTGTGACCCTGGGAATCTGTTCACATGTGTCTGGGAGCTGAGGAAGCTGTATATTGGACAGATGCTTCCATTTGTTCATGTCTTCTTGTCTTGGAATATCTTCTGTAGTCACTGGCAACTCATTTTTGATGTACACTGTTGGTAAATCAATAAAGGCACTGCCATCAATATTGCCCACTTGCAATTCCTCCTGGACTATCTCAGTGTCAAATTCTTGTTCAAGATTCATGGTCTTTAACAACAGTTTGGTGCGTCTTCTTTTAGTATGCATGGCGTGTTGCAGTTCACTGTCAGGAAATACGGCACCGCAACCGTTCCAATGCACTTGTCACTATTTCTTGGTTTCACAAGAACGGGAGTGATGGCCATCAGTGGTGCGGGTTCACTTGTACTGGTTCTGGCACATGTTTCACTTAAGATGCCAACACATCCTGTTGTCACTGTAGGCATGTCTTTGTTGTCCTCTGTCTTTTTCTCCTTAGGCTTTGATTCCCTGTTGGGATCATGGAGAAGAGTGGGGTGTTTCCTACTACATCTGCTGCACTTGGCCCATTCTGGGTTTGGACAGTTCCGTTTCATATGGCCTGGGTTCAGGCATGCAAAGCAAAGGCCTTTTCTTTTACAAACTTCTGATTTCTCCTTTATCTCTAATGCCCCAAACTTCCTGCATTTTAGTATTTTGTGTTTCGTACCCTCTCCACAATGAAGACAGTGACTGACAGAAGCTTTATTGATCTTTCTGGGTTGTTCTTTCTTTGAAGCCGAGTCTACAGTAGTGGCTAACACTCTTGTACCACTTCTAAATGTTCCCTTTGTGCTGCTTTGAATCTGCTTCCTGTCGCTCTCATTTCGCTTTTGGTACCCTAGGCCAGATACCCGTGGATCATTCACATCTCAGGACAAACGACTCACAAATTTTTCAAAGTCTTCAAACCTTGGTGTCCTTGACTCGTCATCCCTACATCTTCCAACTACCTTCATCCATTGCTATTGAAGCAGGGTGGGTAGTTTGCCAGCCAGAAACTTGAGAAATTCAAAGCCGTCCACATTGTGAAGGTCTGGGTGCCTTTCCTGGCATTGAGGAAACCAGTTAGAAATATTGAATATTTCTTAAGTGCTTCATTGTCACCGGACTTCATACGTGGCCAAGTTTCTGCTTTCTGTCTGTATTTAGTAGCTAGAATGGCTGGTTCTCCATAATTGCTCCTTAATAGCTTGATAGCAGTTTGGTATGCTTCTTCTGTGGAGTCTATGAGAATACAATCCTTGATTAGGTCCTTAGCTTCACCTTTCGTATACTTTAGAAGCATTTCTAGGCGCTTTGTATTGTCTGGGGTTATACTCTCCACCACACATTTGAAGGTTTTCAGGAATGTGGGAAATTTCAAAATGTCAATTCCATCGAAGACATCAATATCAGGTGGTGGTAACTGTGCTTGTCTTTGCAAATCCACTAGGTTGGCCAGTATCGCAGTCATTGTGCTTGCTTCATTTTTAGTATTCTTCAAATCTTGGTGAGATTTTAACTCCATCTGTGGGCCTTTATTCACGGTTTGATCTCCAGCTTCCACCTTCACTGGTAGCGATTCTTGTTGTGGGCGTGGTTCTTCCGTATTTTTATACACTAGCTGTGGTTGTGGATGGACTTCTATATTTCCATGCTGTTTTGGCTGTGGTTGCGGATAAACCTCTGGATTTGTATGCTCTGTAGGGCTATTTGCAATCATACTACTTGCTGGCTTTGACTGGTTCTCAACGGTTTGTGGTTGTAAAGGATCTGCTTCTGTAGTTTTCTTTACTGGTAGCATGGTTGGACCAACCAGTTGTTTTATTTCTGCAGCTCTTTTCATGATGGCTTGAGCTACACTGTCAGCAATATCACTTTTCTGACTAACTATTTCAATGTCACTGTCAACTTGGTACACTTGAGTTATCGCCTTGGCTGCTTCTAACTCTGCTTGTAGTATCAATTCCTCCTTTTGGAATTCCAGCTCTGCTTGTTGAGATTCCACCCTTTTTCTCCGCTGTTGGGCAGCAAATTTTTCTTCTATTTTACGTTGTAACTCTTCTTTCCTACTTTCCATCTCATGCCGTTTCCGTAATATTGCCGCCTTAGCTGCCAGCTTAATCTCTTCAGTAATGGCTTTGGCCCTTTCTGATTGGATGCTTCTTGACGATCTTGAGGATGTTGCACGACTCCTTCTTGATGCATGACTTGATCCTTGTTGTGAAACACTATCGCTGGGATGGACATCATCATCATACCCGTTCATCCTCTTTTCTTCTCTTACCGATGGAACCCATGGGTTACTCGACTCATTATGCAGCTCAACCTCCGTTAATTAAACCTTGGGCCTACAGGATGGACTATCTGTATATTTTTCACTTGCTTGTGCCATAATTCTAACCATACAGCTATAAACAATGCACTGTAGAATTTGTATTCACTACTTCCTCTGGACGTTCACTTCTAACATATGTAGCTGTATTGCTGTAGCTTTATACAGAATAATCTTTATTTGGCAAATAATTCTGTCCTTGCAGGTGCTACACACTATAAAACAGCTGATATTTTAAATTGATGTCACTTCATGTATCTATGATGCATACTTGGTATATAGAAATAATATCTACTACTAGCAGGTGCCAATCACCCCCAGCCCCCCGACCACCACTCGGTTAGCTGGCACTAGTGATAGCCACAGGCTGGGCTAGAAAGCAGACATTCAATAAATGGTGTTAATTACTTGCAATCGTGTATTTTGACCAAGCATATAGTTTACTATATTCACTTGACTAAAATTGAGTTCACACCAAGTCCTCGATTTAGTCTAACATCACGTCTGACACCGTCTGGCTGTGAAGTACTGCTTACGGATAAACGTTATAGCGCCTTCATCTGATTAAAGGACACGGAAAAACTTTCTTCATGGTTGACCTACTTTCATCACAAAACTTGCCCCATATAGTCCATAATCGGCATCTATATGTATATTATGTACAGTAATATATATATCACAAAGTTCTTTAGGATGGTCTACTAGGCTCTCCCGATCTTTAAGTTGTCACAAATTCTGTTTCACTTGATTTTTCGTACGTGATGCACGACGTCTTTTACTGTAATGTAGTGCTCAATTCACTCGATGATACCACATTGTTTTCACGGATGGATGATAACATGACTCACAAGAACTGAAGAAACGACACGCAAATGACATGACAAACCACTTCAGAATTATGCTCAGATCTTACTTTACTGACTTACACAACCCTTTGTATGTGCAAATAAGTTCTATGATCTGATTCTTTAGCAATTTGAACTCGTAAAAGACGATATCGAAACTCACGTCCGATCACTGGGCAGCGCCATGTTATCAACTAAGTTTTACCCATAATCCCTTGCAATATTAAAGGCACACTTAACAATTTCCTTAATTTAAAGGCGCATTAATCACTGACACGGGAATTTGGACTTTACATTATGTGTATAGACAAATATTAGACCTTCTTTGTGTCTCGGACAAAATAGCCATCAAAATGGCGGCCATTTTGGATTAATGCAAATTAAGCCTGAACCAAATGTCCTATGTTATTAGTACTGTCATAATTGTGTTCACAGACCTTGAAAACATGGGTATAGACACTGGAATTATTCTGCTACGAGTCTCAGAACTCAAAATATTAACATAAATCCATCAAAATGGCGGCCATTTTGAATTTATGCAAATTAGGCATATTTCTGCAACTAGGATTTCCTCGGACTTTTAGTGTATCATTTTAGGTACCTTAAGCAAATGCATTGTGCAAAAAAACCTTTGATAGCAATTTGTTCCAGGTCAAACCTCAATTTTCTTGGACTACGCAAATGTAAGACTATATGCAAAAGACAGTACCACATTTAAAAAACATGATAGCTGTAGTAGATCCAATCACATATGATAAAGGTGCCATCTACAGTAACATGTATCATGCTATTATCTACAGTAGATGCTAGCACATTGTGTGTGATAAAATATATAGGTAATGCTATCTACAGTAGAAAGCATTCCATTTCCTTACATAATAGATACTGCTATATTATCATAGAACAGTAGAGTAATGTAAACTAGATGGCCCTATATTTGCACGCAAATACGGCTTACCTGCTTGTTTGTGGTGGGCATGACCTTTGACCTCTGGGGTCGAGATGGCCAAAGGCACTACAAGGGATCGTGCATGGGCTATCATTGTGCCAAGTGGGGGCTTTAGGGCCATTGCAGTTACGGAGGTATATGCCATAATAGGTTTCACATATTGACCCATGTAGCCCGTAACCTTTAACCTCTGGGGTCGAGATTGGTCAGAGGCACTAGAGGGGGTCAGGGGCTATCATTGTGCCAAGTCGGGGTTTTAGCACAATTGTAGTTACGGAGCTAGATGCCTCAATATGTTTTCACATATTGGCCTATGTAGTTCGTGACCTATGACCTCTGGGGTCGAGGTTGCCCAAAGTCACTAGAGGGGGGTCATGGGCTATCATTGTGCCAAGTGGGGGGCTCTAGGGTCTTTGTAGTTTTCGAGCTAGCCCCTTACAACTTTGTGCTTGATGATTCACATATTGGCCTATGTAGCCCGTGACCTTTGGTCTCTGGGATCGAGATTGGTCAGATCACCTGCGGGGGTCAGGGGCTATCATTGTGCCAAGTTGGGGCTTTAGCACAATTGTAGTTACGGAGCCAGATGCCATAATAGGTTTCACATATTGGCCTATGTAGCTCGTGACCTTTGACCTCTGGGGTCGGGATTGTCCAAAGACACTAGAGGGGATCATGGGCTATCATTGTGCCAAGTGGGGGTTCTAGGGCCTTTGTAGTTTTGGAGCTAGCCCCTTACAACTTTGTGTTTGATGACGAAGAAGATTAGGAAGAATAACAAGGAGCACAATATACCTGCCGCTACGCAAGCAGGTATAATTGTGCTGCAGTCTGCAGTAGACCGTATCACATTTAAAATCATATATAATAATATCTGCTGTAGATGCCTTAACTTGTAGATTATGTGATGTCCATGCCAGTCAAGTAACAATTCATTGCCGATGGTATGCATGCACCCCTATTATAACGGAAAAGTGCTTTTACAATTTATGCTTTGTATAGTATAGTGGCATATTCGTGCACAGGCGCGTAGCCAGCCCGGTGGTTCCTAGGGGGCAATTTCTCGGTCCCGATCACAAGCAAACATTTCCTGGTCGCAGGCCAAAAGAAGTAGAGGGGAGTAGGGAGGAGAAGTAGAGAACCGTCTTGTGGTATCCCCTATTAGTAACTGCCAAGCAGTGAACTAATCTCTACAACACCAAACACTGTTTTCCTTTTAACATCATTTCTTAAGGATACCCATATCATGACTAGATCTCAGCGCAGGCCTTTTCTGCTTTGACTATAGCGTCATTGAACGTGGAGGGTTTTTCCCATGCAAAAGTAACATCATTGCTGATTTGTGTAACAATCTCCAATGTGATGTCCTATGCCTGCAGGAAACCCACAGAGGAATTGATAACCACCACCCAACCATACCAGGAATGGTCCTTGCCATCGGGAGACCACATCGACAATATGGAAGTGCTATATATGTGAGAACAGGCACCGCCAGTAGAAGCAACCTCAACGTCTGATGACAACATCATCGAAGTCCTCACCATTGAGCTTAGCTCTGTCAAAGTTACATCCGTCTACAAACCTCCACCAGTAGACTTCAAGCACCCTCAACTCAGCCTTGGGAATTCCACCAAACCTCATTCTTCATTGGCGATTTCAACAGCCATAGTACCCAATTAATGGGGCTATAATGAAACTAACAAAGACGGACAACCTGTCGAAGAATGGATAGATAGTCAACATCTACGTCTCTTTCACGACTCTAAGCTGCCGCTATCATTTCATAGCGCCAGTTGGAAGAGAGGTTACAACCCTGATCTAGCTATTGTTAGTAAAACATCTCTAACCTGTGTAGCGAGATTGTTCTGGATCCTGTTCCACCAGGGCCGTAGCCGGGGGGGGGGGTGCGGGGTGCGATGTACCCACCCAAATCTCTAAAATTCCACAAAAGTGATGTGTGCGAGCGAAGCGAGCTAGCTCGGAAAAAAATAGGGTTTTAGGCTTTTTTGGTCAAAAAAGGCAATATTTGGGCAAAAGGTCCTCTTTTGCCAAATTTATACCCCCTCTATTGTGAAAAGGTCCACATTTTGGGAAAAAGGTCCACTTTTGGAAAAATCCGCACCCCCCCCCCCAGAAAAAATCCTGGCTACGGGCCTGTGTTCCACTAACTCAACATCGACCAATCGGTATCCAAGTCAACGCTGCAGTAAGACTAAACAAAGTGCCTTTTAAGCGTCGCTTTAACTACAAGAAAGCAGACTGGCAAGGATTCACTGATGACCTGGATCAGAACGTGAAGAGGATTGCTCCAAACCCCATAACTATGACAAATTTGCCCAACTAGTGAACAAGACTGCCCGGAGATTCATACCCAGAGGCTGTAGGACGGTACCAGGCCTTTCCAAGGAATGTGCTAGAGAATATCAAGAGTATAATTATCACCATGTTTGAAGCTGATCCATTTTCGGCTGAAACAACTGCTAAAGGTGAGGAAATTTCGGACAGGATCTCCCAGGAAATTTCAAAACATTTACTGTTTTAATATCTATAAGTATTAACTTGCTTACCTTGACGTAGATGTACTACTTAACAATTTGCATACTTCTGGAAGGATATGCAAGCCTCCAGTTTTGAATCCCTATTCAAAAATCCCTAAAAATACACATCCTATCATGACCTGGCAACCCGACGTCCTTGACGTCAGGCAACCCGACACTATACTCGCCCTCATAAACTTCTCACCTAACCAACGAGAAGTGATTTTCTCAGTGGGCTGGCGAGGGGAGGGCATCTACGTCAAGGTAAGCAAGTTAAACTATAGATATTAAACATTAAATGTTTTTTTGAAATATCATCACGTATTACTTCTTACCTTATAGTAATGTAACTACTTAACCATTTGCATACATCTACTCTCAGTACGATTAGCACAGTAAACTGCTGGTGGTTAGAAACTCCCGTACGTAATTGATGAATTTCGGATCTTGCGGAGACTAACATATCCCACCCAGGTATGTGTTTGATCAAAATAGAAAATATTTCTATTTCTCCCAACTCAAGATAATGACTCAAGAGGGGAATTATGTGATCATTTTTATCGCTAATAACTATCTTGAGGGTCATAACTGATGGACAAACCACAGTAAACAACCTAGGCATATGGTACTTCCAGTTTTCAACATGATCCTTACCACAGAGGTAAGCCCTTACATTCTTTGTTAATCAAGAAAAGGCAAATAATTTACTTTTACAGATATATCAATGCCTGTCCGCTGCCACCGTAGGCAACTGCCGAACCCATAGCAATTCCTTTGGAATCACATTGAGATATCTCTCAGGTAGTTTTGATGAAAGTCGTGGAGTTCGCCAACACGCCGTTCTAATCACATCGTTCAATTTGACCCTTTGTGGAATGCCCACGAAGCTGAGACAGCCCTCGTGGAATGGCAGAAGTTAATTGGCACGGCCTAGGGCCCCTGATTTTGCAATAACTTCACTCTACTAACAACCCTGCCAAGGTAGATTTAGCAAGCTGCCTGTAAGGCTTTGGGTAGTAACGAAAGTTGACTGCGTTTCGCCGCCGACTGGTCGAGTTATTTCGATGGTGGTACCACTTTAGCGACCCTTACGGGGGCACCAGACTTTATCTTCAGGAGGACAGGAATTGGTTATATAATCTAAGCGCAAGGGCTCGGCTACGAAAGAGATTCTTTCTATTTTTAGCCAGAAAACCCGCCTTGCCTGGGAAATATAACGTTACTCCGCGACGCGAGGGGCAAACCGCGCCGCTCTTCTAAACGCTAATGCATCCAGCTCTGAAAATCTGCGCCCAGATGGCCCAGCGCAATGAGAAAAAACGTTTTCAAGGTAAGGTCCCGTAAGGATGCACTCGAAAGAGGCTCAAATGGAGGGCCCTTAAGGGGAACTCCCAACAACAGTAGGGAGATCCCAGGGAGGAACTATTTTTTCTTGTGCGGTCTGACATTAGCCATGCCATCTAGTAAGAGCCTAATTGGCTCCGCATGATTCAGTTTAGATCCATCCTCAAAGCCCTTATGAATAGATCGCTGACTTATAGCCCCTGACTGTGTCAGATTCCAAGGGGGCAAGGTAAACCGAATCCTTAAGAAGTAAGCTATGGCCTTCATAGGTGCTCGCAGTTGGAGAACCTTTCTCTTGCACACCACTCATTAGTACGATGATCGACGGAGGAGAATATGTCCTGGTGTAGATTCTCGTCTCACTCTGGCCACCAGTGTGGCAGAATCTTTAGAACAATCCTGCTCCTCCAGGCTGAACTGACAATGGCCAAGCAGCTAACTGAAGGCCTTCTAGGTCGTGGTATCTCGCCTCCGTCCCGGGATCCGCAAGAGATCGGGAACTTGTGCAGAGGAGGGGCTGACCTACTAAGAGATCCAGCAGAGTCTGAAACTAACACTGTTTCGGCCAGAAATGGAGCTATAGGAGCACTACCACCTCTGTCTGAGAGATCTTCATCAGAACCTGTAATCAGAGCAAGCGGAGGGAATGCAATAACTGTCATTGCTTCCCAACCAAAGACAGGGCGTCCTATTGCACACAGACAGACCTGCCACCCCCCGATTCCCCAGACAACAGCACACAACACCCCACGGCCCAGCAGAACACCCCCCGGAAGTTGTCGAGTTATGAGCTGCTTTCGCCAAAAGGTCATCGATGGATCGAACACCCGAACAAATAGAGTCTGAGCATTTGTTTGAAAAAGCCCACTCGTCAGAACAGCGGATATCTGCGAGACAAATTGTCTGCCAGGACGTTGCGACCACTCCTGGTATGTGGATCGCTACAACGAAATTTGATGTTCTATGCACCATAGAATCATCTGCCGTACTGAAGACAAGTTGTGGTGGGGACACGTGTCCCACCCTGTTTGTTCACGTAGGCGACCACTGTGGAGTTGTCCGTCCTGACGAGGACATGTCTGTCCCTTACCAAGTGGTGAGATGTTGAGTGTCCGGGACACTGCCCATAAAATCTAACACAATTGATGTGATTGCAACGACTCTTCTGGCCGTCCACACCACCAGTGCGCCCTTGACTCCGCCTTATATGTCTCCCAAACAATGTCAACGATTTGAGTCTGTTGTCATCGTCACTTGGAAAGGGCGGGGGAGGGAAGGGAATATTACTCCCGCCTCTATATTGGACCGCAATGTTCCACCATACGAAGCTCTGGGCGGAAGCACGTATGACATCGGCACGTCTTGTTAACGGATGACGACGGGGGCGGTAGTGAAACCACAAGTGAAGTGAATCGCCCTCATGTGTAGAAAGAACAATTATCGGGACGGTCGGACACGGTGCCAATTAGCACCCTAGCACCGTAAGCAAGCCGACGCTGTGCCGTCCGGGACAACATCAAGATTCTGACACAAGCAATCAAATTGTCAACACGCTCCTTTGATTGGAACCGACAGCCCTCTTTCAAAAATCGAGGGGCTCAAAGAACTGCGAGATTCTGAGACGGGACCAGGTTGGATTTGTTTAGGTTGACTATCAATCCTACTCTGTCACCCGTATCAAATTAAGCGGGTATGAGCTTGCGCCATCTCCCGCGATTCCGCTATAAGAAGCCAATAGCTTCTCATCCAAATAGTGGAAGATACGAACCCCCCTCTTGCGAAGGAGCGCTGCCACTTAGCCTTCACCACCCTCGTGAAAAACGCGTGGTGCTGTGGAAAGCCAGAACGGGAGAAAACGAAAATTTGTACCTATTTCTGAACTGGAACATGACCGGATACCTTCCGTGATGATCAGTCCCGTATCGGAATATGCAACCCCCCATACGCGCTTTGAGGTCTATCGACGTGGCCCATTTGTCTTTATGGCGTCTTTAGAACGTCGTCAAAGTCCCATCCTGAACGTGACTGGCTTTTTAGAAAACTTGTCAGCGGTTTCAGGTTCAGGATGGGCCGCCAGTCCCCAGTTTTTTTCCGGTGTTAGAAAAAAACTGCACCAAAACCCTGGATGGTTTGTGGATCGACTGGAACCACGGCTTTCTTTTTTAGCAAGGCGTCTACTTCCTCCAACAGAACTCCTTGCTCTAGGTCTCTTGGTAACATGGTAACTCGATGTACCGAGCAAACTGGGAGGGGGGGAAGTTAAACTCCAGGCAATAGCCCGTGACGGACTATTGCATACCCAGATATCCTCTGATTGGGTCACCCATTTGTCTGTAAGCTTGGATACGGCCACCCACGGGCGGTATACACCCATAGTGGGTCGGTTGCGGTGGGTGGAAACCGACAAACCGTTGGCCTCCACGCCCTCAATTCCGACCTTGACCCTGCCGGCCCTTAGGCTTGGTGGGCTGAGGTTGGGGGGTAGAAGAAGTGGCCTGAGCTTTCTGAGCCTTCTCTTGGGATGTCCCGGGCGTTCTTACTCAAACGCTACGTTCTTGTAGGGCACTCCAGCCACGAGCATACCCCCTCTTCTTGGAGGAACAGACTGACTATGTGTGAAGTGCTTGAGTTGGGCTTTAGACCCCAGTCGTGCCATAGGACTGATTGAGGGTAAGATTTTTCATTCTGACTTTTCTTCGCAAGTTTGCGTACAGTCTTACAAAAACGCTCCCCGAACAAGTGTTTTTGTTGTTCATTGTGTAGCGGCACTTCTCGTAGGCTTGCTGTCAAGTCCGTACCGAAAGCGTGTGAGAGTGAAGCACAGATATTCTCCCCTTCTCAGCCAACCGTCCTAGAGAGACACACGCATCGCCCCTTGACCCTAGGTGAGAGGCATCTGCGTCACTAATTGCAAGAGACACTGTTCGTAGAACCGACTTCGCCCCCCTGCGGCGGCAAAACCAAGGTAGGTAAAAAGGTGTGGTTCACAGGTCACTTGCGGAACGTTCCAAAGCGGAGCTGGGCCCGCAAGTGCGCATATAAGTCTCAGCTCCTCCTCCCAGAGTAAGGAGAATAGGACGAGGGGCTAGAAACGAGAGCCAGGCCGGCAACAGTTTCGTGAGATTCCTCAACAGTAGGACCTTAAAAGAAGACGTTCCCAATCGTAATCAGGTACCTGATAAGATTGCGAATTACCGCCCCGGTGGTTTAAGAGACCACGAGGACGCCATCACCACGATAAGCTGCAGTATGAACGTCCGTAGGAACCTTGAACGACGGCCCTTGTTTATAAAGGTCATAGCCCAGTCCCCCCAATGGTAGTTGAGAACAGGGAGCTGCTGAGGCTCCACAACCCGGAAGTTCAGCGCTGTAGTGCATTCTAAGATGTTCAACTTGTGACGGTGGGTGGGAAAGGCACTGGCGGTACAAGCAGGACGCTCACGCTCAACTTGCTGCTGCTTGAACGATGCTGAGGGGCAGAGGCACAGGAGACATCTCCGTCCTCTGGGATCAATGTATTCTGATGAAGGGATCGACCCGTAATCACGCTCCCGGACTAAGATGACCCGGAAGAATCCGGAAGAAGATTCCCGAATTGGTGGGACTGGCTAGTTTTGGGTATAAAGAAATCAACCCACAGGGGGGGCGCCCTGCAGCCGCCGGCCGGAATATCCCCGGGAAGTTACTACGCAAACCCACGGAGAAACTTGAGTTCCGAGGATGATGTATTACCCCAATCAACCCCACAAGTGGGTTGTTTTTGACACAACGGGCCAGCGGGTGTTGCACCACAACGGTGGCCCGTGTAAGGGTAGCCCTGGGGATTTCCAAACCATGGAGTATAAGAATTGGTCCATTACTGGCCCAAATGTTGATCATCATGTGGGGAATTGGCCTTGAAATTGCATAGGGCCCTGTACCTGTCCATACGATATTGACAGATGGTCCCTGGTGCCAATTGGGGAAGGATTGGTAACCCCTGGCAAAATTCAACCACTCCCTCAAGCTGAATTCTGACATGTCCCTGTTCAGAAACCCTGCAAGGAAAGGAGTCATTGTACTATTTTCCGACTGTGAGCAAACGCTAGCAGCTCGCACTACGGCGATAGTCCCTGAACACGCGGCACGAGCAGCAGTAACGATCGGCGTTTGTCGGTATTGTAGAACAGTGGGGCTGGTCTACTCAAAACCACCCGCGGTCATGGCCCCGGGAGGATAACGACCGCCTAATGCTTCCCCAGAGGGGCGACACCGTATCGAATCGATCCACGTGCCGACAAGAGCTAGTTTATCGCTCACTGACACAGCCCGCTCAATGATCGCACATTCAGCTTGGGAAAGTTGTGGGTGAGTACAAATAACCGGTTTATCTTTGTATCTGATTCGGTCCATTGCGACCCCTGAGAGACAATGCAATCAGCGCACCTGCCGAGAGGATGGGAAGTTATAGGAAGTTAATTGCCTGGATTGACAACCGGGGGTGAGGTACTCCCACGCCTCCACATCGGTCCCAATTAATTCTACAAGCTCACCGACAACGTTGCGAACAAAAAGAAGTGACAGCGGTCGCGACGGCTGAGAAACAGACGGGGCAACCGTGCATGACACGAGAGGTCCTCCGGCCGTATTTCCAGTGGAAAGCGGGATATTACCCGGACAACCTGACGTGGCGGTACCCCAAGAGGGGACAAAATGGTACAGAGCCCGGACATCCTTCGGTAAAGGGTCCTTGATTACCCAAATGGACAAGATGGTGGCTGGGGAAGAGGAAAGCAGTTAACCACTAATAGAACTCCTAACCACCTGTGTTTAGAAAGCCCGATTTAGGTGGGTTCATTGCACCACTAGCATTTGACCGTGAGGCACAAACCGCCCCTCGCTACCGGCGGCACGGGGTGCCGCTTTAGCAGGACCCATAGAAACACACTGTGAAGTGCGACGCGGAGGCTCTTAGCATACCACTAGGGTGTGACCCAGACTCTACCTCCCTTAGGTTTAGTCCCACGTTGCGAAGACCAAGGCTGTAGCCTTTTTAGCTTCAATTGTCCCAATGTGAGGCGACAGACATATGCAAAGAGCGCACGGCGACACCCGCAAACACAACGGTGCAGTACCACAATGTATGGGTCTGAAGGGCAAGGCGCGCGCGTCTTGACACTTGCTAAAACAGATGATAAGTTGGAGCCGTTTCCCTGCGCAATATAGCCAAAATAGCCTAAGAGAAAACGCTAGATAAGGGGGGGAAAATATTTTTACCCGAAAAATATGACCCACCCCAAGACAATATTCCTTAGAAATAACACACCACGGGCGTGCGAAGATTAAGCGAGAAGAACTAAAGGATCAGACGTAACTGAGTATAACTCAAATGCCAAAACTGCAGGAGAAGTAACGAAATGCATCGAAAGTACGAGTCACGCATAAAACAGGGGGCACAATATATGCCCGCCCCCCCGATTCATAAATACTCTTATTAAAACACACTAATTGTCAACATGAAAATAAGATAAACGGCAGCGTTACGTAGTACAAAGACCATAGTGAGTGAACACGTGGGCACGCACGTGGAACCACCACGGCGGGAAATTGTCGGTTAAAGGAAATGGTTAAATGGTCACGGGCCAATAATGATACTGCCCTACTAACGCCGTTTCGAGAAGGAATAATACCAGAAATTCTCGAAAAACGGGCCTAAAATTTGTAACAACAAAGGCCGAAAAACAGTTCTAGCGACATTAGAATGGACCAAAGGATCAAGCTAATAACATATCCTAAAGTCAACAACAATATCCAAGTCATAGTAATACGATACCGTTCTCGTTGACAGTTCAGAAGGCTTTATGAGGCGAGTATAGTGTCGGGTTGCCTGACGTCAAGGGCGTCGGGTGGCCAGGTTCATATAGGATGTGTACTTTTAGGGATTTTTTGATAGGATTCAAAAAACTGGAGGGCTTGCATATCCTTCAGATGTATGCAAAATGTAAGTAGTACATCCGACTATAAATGGTAAGAAGGAATACGTATTGATAAGATCAAAATCTGGCATACTTTAATTGAATATACCGATATGACCCATAACAGCAGAAGAAAGCATGGCCTTACCATCCGAAAGCTCCGAGGGGACCCACTCTGCTGCTTTTAAATGGCAAGTGCAGTAAGAAGCCCAAGAAGATCAAACTAGGACCAAAGCGGTTTAGTGGCGACCCTGGTGTCACTCGCCCCTTCAACATCGCGAATTGGAATCCGGTATTCTAAACTGCAACCAGAAAAGCAATAGGCCTTGACAACATCTCAAATGAGCAGATAACAAATTATCTGCCCGTAGCCAAAAGGAATGGGCTTCTTGAGCTTACAATTGCTGCCTTATTTCCCAACAGGTACCAAAGATCTGGAGGACAGCACATGTTATGGCACTCCTAAAGCTGGGAAAGATCATCCAATCCCAAGAGCTACAGACAATATCACTCCTCAGCCTCTTTGAACCTCTCCTGCTCAATCGCATCGCACCTGTGATAGACGAAAACCTCATACCAGAACATAATACCAACGGGACACCTAGGAGTGCAGGAACCTGTCGTGTTATTTATGCAGCGATCTTGGAATTAGCGCTCAATATGCCGACTTCACAGTTGTTGAAGCGAGGACTCTCAAAGTTTGGATGAATCACTCCTATTATGAGAAAACCACCTACGTGCAAATCCATCTAAACCAACAGTGTGTGCTTGCCATCTAAGCATACGTGGAAGCCAACGTCGCTAAAGTTACTGGTCTGGAACACCCCTGTAGCACGTGATAACCCGTCTACCTAGAGTCCTTGGACCGCACTGTCTTTTATAAGACCCACAGCGAGAAGACGAAGAGTAAGTATGTTCACGCAATCAACCATCTTGAATCGTGAATAAACTCACTGCACAAGATGGGGTGCTGCTCGCCCACTTACCCTAAAATCGACGGCACTTGCCCTCATGTGCAGAGTATGCTTCCCGTGGATTGGGAAAGATCAACACACCACTGTTAAAAATGTTCCTAATTTTTTCCAGACTTTGACCTTTTAAATTACGGTACAGCCAATTATTCAATAATCTTCATGCTTTTTGTACCTATACCTAACATAAACTTACAAGTTGGAAGCAGAAAAAATGTAAAAAAACAGTGGTTAGACATAATACTACACATTTTGAAAAAGGGTGGTATTTATACGCTGACCGTTATTATATTTTCTGTAATATTACGTTCTTTTGTAACTTACTTGTTTTTAATGTAAGAATATGAACAATGAACATCGTTTTACCTATAAAATGTGTTAAATAACGTCGTAAGTAACATCATTAAAAAAAAATCTTATTTTCCCTTTCATTTAAAAAAAATAGTTTTAAAAAACCCTTTGTCAAACTCGATTTCTGCTTTTTTGTATTATATTTAATTTGAAAAAAGTAGTACACACATATATATTTAATTTTAGCATTTAATATATGTAAAAGTCATGTAGTGTAGTGGATAAGGTTTAGGACTTGTACATGTATTAAGTTTACTCATATGATGATTAAGGAATTGGTGACATTAGAATATGTACATTACCATATAAAACAAAATTGTATATACTGGTTTAAATTTTTTATTTCTTCACGTTTCCCCTTTGTTTATTGCCTTTTTTTCTCAAACTTGTTTGCCTGAAATATAACTTTTTACAGCCACGTGGTTGGACGTAAATACAACGTTTGTATGATGTGATAGCTACAACGTGAAAATATGGTCAGAGGATTGTAATAGCGTTTTAATTCTATTGTTTAAACAAGTCAAAAACCAACAATAACGTTGAAGCTGAGATTTCACGCCGTTATTTTACGTTCCTGCAATGGTTTCGTATTTTTACGGCTCCAGTTATTTTACGTTCTGCACGTTGTGAGTCCCAGCTGCCAGTCAAAACCCTGTTTTTTTACAGGTTTATTTTTAACAGTGCATGCCAAGAAGCTTGATTCAGCGTTAAATGCCCCCTGCCGGCTTATCACAGGATGCCTCCGTCCAACACCAACGGAAAACTTATACATCCTAGAAGGAATTGCTCCACCAGAGCGAGCATGCAAGAGCGTAGCTGCCAAGTATCTAATGTGAAGCACCCTATGTCTGGACAGATACCTGCTGGCAACCGCCTTAAATCCAGTTTCTTAAGCAAAGTCCAACCTCTTGAACAGTCTCTAAGGAGCTCAAGAGAGTCGCCTTGTGGAAAGAAAGACTTGCTATCAACCAAGTAACATCTATTGGTATTTAACCTGGTGAGCATCTCCCACCCGGAGCTGACTCCTCATGGGCTGAATGGCGATGCCTCAACAGATTGAGAACCCGAATTTCTTGCAGAAATGGGGCTACCTGGAAGCAGATCAGGACACTACCTGTGGTTGTGGAACAGCACCACAGACAATGGAACACCTCTTGGTCTGCCCACTGCTGGAGCAACAATGCACAAACAAGGACCTTGCGGAATTCAGTGAAGCAGCCAGATGTTGTACCCATCTCTGGCTGGATCATATTTGAGAACCACAGTGTTTGGACACGATAATAATAATAAGAAGGCGGGGCCAAAAGAATCCGAAAAAGGGCTGATTTAACATAAATATCCGTGTTTTATTTCCCGATTTCCCCAAAAATATTTTCAGAGGGGGTACTATTAACTCTAGCATGTCAGTAGACCAGGCGCTATCCCTTTTTTTTGGGGTAATTAATATGATGTCGCAACATCTATATTATAATAAGGTGATATGTAAGCCACCTATCATATACTATTATTACAATGTATTCTTAAACCTCATCTTAACCAAGGGGTGGTTGTACCACTGCCCTCGGGGATTCGTTTTATAAAGCACTCTCCAATGCTTATGATTTTTGATACCAGTGAACCTCTTCTTCCCCATTTATTAATTAACAATAAGTACCATATACCTAGTCTGGCGTCACGATGACGTCATATAAAGGCTGAGTCGGATTTTGCGCTAAAAGATAGGAATACTGGCAATTGACTACTTGTACATAACAGTGTTTAGGTAGTTTCAAAAATCTATACCATTATTTTTCTTGTGAAACAACCCCCTCACCTTCGACTTTGACGGCAGACCCTACCCCGGTGAAAGGCTACCTTCACATTTATTTTCGCTAAATGACCAGAAGCATGGGAAAATGACTACCTCGGAGCATTTTATATAGGAAATCTTTTGGCATTTTAGCGTACCCGGAGGAAAGTTTACTAGGGGTTGTGACCCGTGGCGTATCCTGGGATGGGGGCAAGGGGCGCTTGCCCCCCAACCCCCGGGTAGCCAAAGGGGGCTTTATTTCGGTGGATGTTATGCATATTCAAGAAGACGTGGCATGGGGTGCCATTTTCATCAATTTCCACAGGGGGGCCAAAAGTTCACATCGTCCAGTTTGCCCCCCGTGGGTATGTCATCCTGATACGCCTCTGTCACCCCCCTTAACACTTAAGTGCCCAGCTAAAAAAGCTTCCGTTAGTGCCCAAGGGGGGTTCCGAGGAACCCAACCCAGATACGCACTTTCCCGTGGGAGTTTGATCATGACAAAACACCATAAATTGGGTTCATGTAAGAACCACATACCCCCAATAAAAATGAAATCCGCCCTTTGACCTATGACCTTGGCCATTGAAATGGTCACTCTTCGAAAGAGAGTGGTTCGCACATTTCCATCCTCAGCAACTCAATATAAGGTTGTGACCAAATATTCATTATATCTATCCTAGAATAACCAATTAAAATAATTATTGCAAAATATAGCCAAATTTTACCATCTTGTATTTTGACCTCAGAACTTAAAATCGCCTAATTTTTCCCATAGACTTACACAGTTAAGAGCACGGCATGACAAACTTCTACGATTGATGCTATCAGCAATATAAAAGGTTATTTGATTTAAGTATTATTAATTATTATTAATTACCTCCCAGGTAATATCTATGAAAATAAATCCCAAGATTCATTAATTGATTTTTTTAATTAGTAAAAATATCTTGATTTTTCACTTCGTTAGTGCCCAAGGGGGGGGGGGGTTCCTAGGAACCCAACCTATTATTCTAAAATGAAGCCGTGGGCGGATGTAAATTTTTTTTTGTATCAGGAGAGCTATTCATAAATCAACCATTAGCAAAAAACTCCTGAAAACACAAAAAAATCAAATGTTGGGTACTATGGCACCCCCCTTGGCACTTAAGTGTTAAGACAATGGTTAAATAACAGATGCTCTATTTGCAGTAGTGGTAAAACAGCTAAAATGAATGTTAAAATAGAATGTAATATTGTCTACTGCAGATAGCATTACCTATGATGTAATTGATACTTCTAGCTAGAAAAGATGCGATTGCATCATAATATAAAGAGTAGGCCCAATAGGTGATGCTATCTACGGAAGACAGTTACATAATTATACTGCAGTGGATTTTATCGAGTGATCAGTGACACAAAAACAGAATTACATTTAATTGTTTCTAATTATAACTGCAGCTTATGCAGTATATGTTATCACATCGTATTGTAAAATCAGATCTTAGACTTGGGCTCTCCGGTAAAAACAAAGGAAACTCCCATTTTGCCAATGGATAATGAAACATATAGCTCCTTAAGACCCGAAAGCTTAGATACATTGAATATGTTTAAGATTTTCAAAATGGGACAAATAAGGTTGCATTAGGGAATGCCATCTGTAGTGCACATTATCACATCATATTATTAAATAACAGATGCTCCTGTCAGTAGACCACATTATGATATAATAACCTATAATGCTAATGATAGAAAATGCGATCACATTATTATCATAAAAGTATGCAGTTAACAGTATTAAAAAATACATATTTACAATCTATTAGGGGAGAGCGATTTTTTTAAATGGGACCTTTCCCAAAAATTCACCGGTGAACTTGGCAAAAGTGGACCTTTTTTACCGAAATTTGAACCCTTTTTTCGACAAATTAGCATAAAAACCTCTAATTTTGACTCGCTCCGTTCGCAAAATCGATTTCCCCTTTTCAGCCATTTTAGAGGGTTTGGTGCATGCTATTATGTGATACTAGCTATAGAAATGTCACCACATTCAAATGAAGAGTAATGGGTGATGCTGTCTGTAGTAGACAGTATTACAGTTAACATTATATGTTATCTGTTGTAAATGCTATTACATTATAAAACTCAGCATATTCTTGTAAGGAGTTATACTAAGGAGTGATGCTATTATAGTATTGTACTTAAAAATATATAGAAAGGTGATAGGGAATCTATCTGCAGTATATAGTATTGCAAATGATAAAGGTATATGACATTTTGTTTTATGTTATTTTCCCCCATTGCTTAGGGTTTTGCATCGAAAAACTCGTTATTTTAGGCAACCCTGGATATGAAAAACAAAATACATGTACACATTGTAAAATGCATGTTTCCCGTCAAATTTGTACAATGACAGACACTGAGAATAGAATTTAAGGGTTCCATAAGAATCCCCTTTTGGTCACTTACATGTCAAACAATTGTAAGCACGGTCAAAATCTATACATTTTATAGGCCAAATCTATGAAAAGGGACACTTGATATGTTTTGACAGGGTCTGCTGCTCGAATTCTAAAACCCCTACTCAGCAATTTTCACATAAAACTGGCTAATCAACCATTTTAAGGTAATTTTACTGAAATCATGATTATTTAACTTTAATATTAGCATTAAACACTAATGCTAGCCCGAAAACTATAACCTATACTCCATGTCTGTAGCGATACAAAAAAATCTTTCAGCGAAAATGTGGAAACGCCAAATATTAGGCCTACATCCCCTTCCTATGCACGATGCCTTATCCAGAACTAGGGGATGTAATACACAATGTGTCCCCAACTATATTTAGCTAGAATGTAATTGAAGGTCATTTTTTTTTAATCTGGCAGTGATTTTGTACACTTCCACCATCCCTTCATAAGAGTTGCCAGTTCTTCTTTAGAGATCAATAATCTGGAAGTGAATAACATGCCTTTTGTTTGTATGTGTTATAAACAGTATAGCAGGCAATTTAAAATTCCTGGGATTATTTAAAATAAAAAAGAGGTGACGGATTTTGAGTATCTCTAAACCATTGATATTCATAATTACCCTTGCCAGTCATTCACTTGGATATATTACTACTGCATGGCAGGATCTTGGGCAATAAAGATGTGTCCTGCAATGCTTTTATCAATCACTTCATTTGGAGGCATATTGCATTCAGCATACATTCTGCAAGGCCCAGTTACCAGTTAACTGTATCAGGTCTGCAACTCATCACGACTGCCGAAATCAAGTAAGTTAATTGGTAAAAATGTGATCATGAAGCAAAATCAGTCCGATGTCAAGAGAATCAAATTTTATTTATATTGAACAGTTCTAAATTTTCTCAAACAGCAGATTTTAGCTCACCTTTGGGAAGCTTTCTGTCAGCAACTCGCTAAATTTTATTTAGTCCAGTAAATTGCTAATTCCAAAAGCGCATTTTGACCAAGTAATATCAACCGCGATTAAGCAAATAAATGGAAGAAATTTGCCCAGTATTTACGTTACGGATAGCTGAAATTCAACTCTTGTGACTTCCAGCTCATTTTGCGTGATCACATCATCGATCACATAATTTTGTATGTCGTATCATGTACACACGTATTTTGTTTGGCTACTATTTAAAGTCGCTACCCAATCCTCAGCCTTGAGCCCCGTCACACACCCCATCAAACCTGAGATGTTGGTATATGTTGTTCATTTCGGAAAGAGTTCCATATGTACCCCTTTAAAATTACAAGTAGAACTTCATTGGAGTACATAATGAACTCTTGCTGGTTCCAATGATTGTAACCTCAGGTCTGACGTTATTTTATGTACAAAGCACCCCGAAGTCATGCTCAGCAGGACGATAACTCGAATAGAAATTACAGGTTTAATCAGGATGTCGAAAAGCTATGTTCGAATTTATTTCACAGTATACTTTTCAGTACCCATGAAACACATAATACAAATTACGGTATATTAGCAATTGATACACATTTTACAAGAACCATCTATTGTATAGACTCAGTTCCAGTCCCTATATTTTAATATAGGGACTGGGAAAAGGCCCATAGACGTCCGTGGCGAATTGACTTTGGAAGAAAAAAATCAAAATTATCAAGTTTGGCATCCTGATTTCATCCTTAATGTATTTGTACTTATTAGAAACTTACTCGATTGAAACAAAATCAAGAATCGAATGCATTTAAAGGCTAAAAAATGCCAGCGAAACATCAAAATGTTGCAGTATTCTGCACCTTTGGAAGGGTGACAAATTCGCACCGGGGAGAGAAATCGCTTCATTTTTCCGATCAAAAACACAAAATTACAGTTTTAAAGGCATCATTATCAAGAGAAACAACTCGCCATCACTGCTGAATAGTATGTTTTAATTAAATTTTAAATACAACTGTACAATTTTTAACTTGTAAATTTAAAGTTCTCACAAATTCCCATAGCGTTACGGAACCGTGATACATGGCTACCTATTGCACTACTTAAGTATGCAAACAGATTAAAAAGTACAAAATGGCACCATGCAAGATAATATAATAAATGGGAATATGGAAAGGGGTCAGATTGACACATTTTACTAAAATTAATAACATGGATACATGGAGAGACATCTGGAACGATATCTTATATTGCGATACGAAATACTTTAAACTTGCGTCTGAGCGTCTCACAACTAACAGTATGATGGCATATATCCTCTTATCTGATTTTATATTTTAATATTCGCCCGGGATATCCACCCTTTCAACACAAAATTAAAATTGGTCATAATAATGATGGCACTACCTTAAAATAGAAATAACTTGGGAAATAAGTGTGCTGCTGGAAATATTGCTATTTCGATGTTAACCGCATACAAGCTGTTTTGAGGTAATTGATTCAAAGTCTGAGGGATTTGGTTGGTCTCAAGTAGCTCATCTGAGGGGCGGTAGTCCCGAGGGAAATTCCGACAATGGCCGAAAAATAGCTAGTGCAAAATTGGCCTCATTCATACCCATCTAAATGATGAAATAAAAAATAAAACAAATATATTTTTACTGTGCAAATGCCCATGTGATCCCTGTATTTTCACATTCCTTCTCCCTGTATGTAATCAAACAGTTCAGTCTCTAGAGGCTACATTTAGTTAAAGGGGAATGATTCGATTTAATAATTATCTTCATTGGAAGACCTTGACCCAAAACCCCCATCTGTAAAGATTCACGTCGATATTTCAATCGGTTTTGATAAGAGCTAAAAACATGATTGTAAACCCCATAAAGTACTTTTTAAATTTTGCCGACCAAACTCAGTGGAGCACATTTTTGCTCATAACATCCAAATCAAACCATCATTTAACTCTAAGCTTTCCCAGAGATAACACTTAAGTGACCATGGGGTTTTCACTCCCGTTAGCCTCAAAGGGGGGGGGGGGCGTCCATGGGACCCTAGGCCCTACACAAAGGAAACCACTTTCCTGACAGAATTTTTGCACGAAATTTATACCACATGTAAAGGGTCATAAGACAACACGAAATTAGCAATAAAAATGAAATTAGGGGCAAAACCTTGTTTTCAAAACACGCGAAAATTGGGCAAAAGACGGAAAATTCAAATGAGCCTTGCACTTACATCAAACTTTGTTAAGACTTATTTTATGTTGGTATCTATTCTAGAAGAACCAAATTACATATATTTAACACAAAACTTGCAATTTTAGACAATCCTGTATTTTTTACGGGTATTGCAAAATACACGTCATTTTCCCATAGTTTATTCAGTAACCGTTTAGCAACGTCCACAATGAATTGTTTGTTTTCAGCCAAAAGGGTTAGTTATTTTTATTGTTAGTAATAATCGTTTTCTTACATGTATATGTGCACATATATCAGCCAAAAAAAATAGCTATGCTTCTTCGATTTTTAAATATATTCTCAGACGACTTCCGTTAGTGCCTAAAGGGGGGGGGGGGTATTCCATGGGACCCCACTAATTAACTCATTAACACTTGGTCGATTTTTTGTAGGAAAAGAAGCGCATTTAAAGTCAGACAATTTCAAAAAAATCCCACGCGTGAAGCGGCCAGCGCGAAAACAAATTTTGAGGGTCCATAGGAACCCCTCACCCGGTCACTTGGGAAAACTAGTAGCTTTCTTCATATAACAAAATATTGACTACATCCGGTAAAATTTGCGGTTGTGGGGAAGAGGCTATTAGTGAATCTGGCCATGGATCTATAACAATTACAAAGCTAATTGCAATGCTCTAATATTATATCCAATTTAGTTAGTATTTTGACTTTTTTTTGGGGGGGGGGGGTAAAATATAAGCAGCTGCGGGAAGTTAATATGAGTAGGGTATGGCATGCAAGATGTACAATAATTCCAAAAGCATTGTTTATCGCCAGTAAACTGCTTTTCGATCAAAAAAGTTTTCTAGTATAACAAACATTTTATCTGGTAAAAAACACGTTAAAAACGGAAGTGTCTATTGGCACGATGATCGTGTCAATAACGTCGTCCGAAATGGCTATTGACACGATCATCGGTTGTGAGAAAGTGAATGGAGCCGACAGGCGTACTGTGAGGTGTGCTGTTATGAGATTTTGGCCCGAAATTATGCTCCAGGACCATATGGTCTAGGACCATATTGTCCTGGATCATAAATAATCTGGAAAAAAATGTCCAATATGGTCCAGGACCACATTTGCCATATGGTCCTGGAGCATATATAAAAAAGGAGCATATTTGAATATGCTCCTGGAGCATATTTGAATACACAAATGGTCCAGGCCTGAGCATATGGCAAATATGCTCCTGGAGCAGTGGAGAAATATTCTCAATCAAATACTGCTCCAGGACCATATTTGCCATATGGTCATGGAGCATGTGCATTAAATTTGACTTATTTGAATATTTCTCCAGATTACTTATGCTCCAGGACCACATGGTCAACCACACGATCATCGTGTAAATATCCTCGCCCGAATGGCTATTGATACGATTATCGTGTCAATAACATCGCCCGAATGGCTATTGACACTATCATCGTGTCAATATCCTCGGCCAAAATAAAACACTTATCACTGAGAAACATTTTTATAAACAAAGTTTATCGCACCGAAAAACACTGCTTCACTGCTAACTCAATAATTTTTTTTAAAAGTTTAACAAGAAAGTTTTCGAAGAACATTGTTTTTCACTAGATAAACCTTGTATTTTCGTTGTATTGTTTATTAAACCGAAAAAAATAGTTTAACCCCGATGTTTTTGAATCACAGCTAATTAAATCGCAAAACAACGGTTATCGGATGATAAACTCAGTTTATAATGTTAAAAAAATAAATACATTTGTTTAAAAACTGTTTATAACCAATATGAACTGAATTTGAGATTTTTACACGGTTGCATTGGTAACTGGCTAGTAAACTATACCTGTGAATGGTTAAGCTCGAAAATGTCTGTCTCACAAACGAAGGAATTTTGTAATTAGAATTATTATCGGGGATCCCGATAATTCAACGGCTGCTGGAAACGGCCTTCCAATGTGAAATAGCCGGGAAAAAGCGCCATGTACGTGTCTACGCTCATCCATTAGTTGTTTTATTGGTTCGGGCAAGTCAGGTTATAGTTTCCTAGACAATAACCAACGTAACTGTGCCAAAATATCAAATTTTGAAAATTGGAGGCGCTCTTCAAAAAATGTGCCATTATTGCTTTAAGGATAATGAGGTCAGCAGTCGTGATTTGGCGTATGACCAAAGGAGCAGTTTAATAGAAAATAATGTATCAAAATACCTCCCAGGAAATATCTAGTATTGATCAATACTACAATTGGTGTAAATGTACGAGTAATGACATGCAGTGTTTTGCATGAACACCTATTTTAAAGGGGAGTTTGGGGTTTTCAGCCCTGATGAACTTCGTGAATAATTAATACATTTCCCAAACGATGACATGTTTGTGTCATGTACCATATCAAAGCCCTCTGTGTGAAATATTGTTCTGTTTGCTATGGTAACTATGTAGAGCCCCTGATTGGCTTAACACTGAAACAATCTTAACTACAAACCAAAAAAAGGGATGAATTTAGTATTCTGCCACCACTTAAAATTCGGCACCTTTAACATGCGCTTTATTCCCTTAACGTTGCCGAATTAGTAGCCTGTGGCAGAATACTAAATTCTTTCCAAAAAAGGCCATTGGTAGTTAACTTGGGCGGTATATGGACACCGATTGTTTGTACATTGTATGGTTGCCATGGCGACCAGGAAGCGTCCACTCGGACATTATGTACCACAATTTAAATTTCAAAAATCCACTTCCACAGTGCACTGGTTCTTTAGTGTGCTTAATATCTATGCCAAATTTCATGTTCATACGGGCTTTCGTTTTTAGTTACGATCGTTCAAAATTTCAGAAATCAAGATTTTACCATTTTGGGATATTGAACGAAACTGTTTCAAAAATAATATAGGTTTTCACGGCCAATTTCGTAATTTACGTGCTACATTTAATAAAAGGGTCATTCGTTTTCGCGCGAAATGAAACGATGTATTTTGGTATTTCAATCAAGCAAAACGTCATTGTGACCCCAATTGAATGAGTCAATAAATCCTAACGCTTGATTTTGATACTAGAACCAAATATGACCAAAGGGACAACACCGGTAATTCACACAAAGAATATAATCTATATATTAATTGATATTTAATTACATTTCTATGATCTTGATCTTTTGTTTCAACATTTTATATATCAGTCTTTGTTTTGCATCACATGGGTTATGTACTTTTACTACTATTATAAGTTTCCACATAAATTCAATGAAGCTTAAAGTTAACACGGGCCAAAATAATTCACAGAAATTACATGTATATACGACATATGACAGATGTTGATTTTACATTCGATCGCCAACCATGCTTTTAAATATCCAACCAATGATAATTATAATCAAGAAATAATCTCCAATGGATAATGAATCTCAAAAATTGGTATTCTGAAAATTTCTATTTTGACGTCTAAATATGCATTAGAGATTCATCTGAAAACCAATAGTGATAAGAACCCACAAACAATTCAATTAATGAACTTAAAAATTGAACTTATGAACTTGCTATATCAAACATAATTATGATTCTCCATTACACATGACCATTGTTGGTTAAGGATTAATTTAAGACAAAAGTGGTAAACACTCCCGGGCAAACACTGTGCGCGACGATAAAGTTTATAGGCGATGTCCAAAGGTTATTATACAATGTGGCACGTGCCTGATCGCAGAAAACTCGAAGTCGTCGCAGCGAATACCAGTTGTCGATAGTCTCCAAACAAATGACATGCATACATAATCATGGTGGTATTCAAAATGATGTCTCGTCGAACATCATAATCAACACGAATCCATGTTTAGTGCGATGTTGAATTACCATACCTGGAAATAATTCGATGAACTTGTCAAAAACATAGCGAGTCACAAAACTAAGGTTGAATAACGTATCCATGGTGTGGACATCTGTGTTGGAATTACCGTATACCCAAAAGCCTATGGATAAATAAATCAATACCCATACAAATTTTTAATATTTTTTAGCCCGTGAAATGCAATTCAATTTTCAATCATTAGCATTCACATAATTATACACATTTAATCCAATTTGAAATCATTCCAAATATTTTAATTAAAATTTGGAATAAACTTATCCGACAATTCAATTTCCAAAATAAAATATCAAAATGAAATTGTTTTCATATTTGGAACTAAAAACAACTGACCAATACATAATTGTAATAACAAATTCTCTACACAAGCATTTCAAAATCAAGTAAATTTAAATTCGTAAAATTTCATAACCAAATGGAGAATTTAACCGACGCCCCAAAGATGGCCGACAGATATTAATTTAATGTAGGTTCCGGAATGTTACGGTAACGTGATTTTAAAATGTTTTCTTTCACACAAAGTCCCATCCTTTTAAAATTTGTGAATTCGGCAATTTTCCAAAAGTTCAAAATTTATTTTCCGACAAATCAAATATACAGCCAGAAAAAGAACCACAGAATTCAAACTAATCACTCGGGTGGAATGTGAATATGACACCTGTGTGATTGCGTGAATTAGAAGTGATTGAGCGTGCTGCAATGCAACAATTTGTGAGGTATCTATCTGAAAACACTTGTTTGCCACAACACAATCTGCTTACAAAACAGTACCACAGCACTGAAACCGCCCTCACTCGGATTTACAACGACCTTTTGATGGCTCTTGACAACCAGGAGGAAGCCATCCTTGTGTCCTGGACCTCACGGCAGCTTTTGACACCAGCGATCACAATTTAGGTGGATGCGCTTAAAGTGCAAGGTATGGTTGTCGGAGGCTGTGTCGGTACGTCATAATTGGTTTGCTTCCTATTTGAAGGACAGGCAACAGAAAGTCGTCATCGCTGATGAAGCATCGGACTCTATGTGTATGATCTGGGGCATGCCCCAGGTTCTGCTGCAGGCCCCATTATGTTTGGTGCTTATACCTTATCCCTGTTGAGGATATCATTCGTGCTCATGGTCTCTTGTGTGTCATCTACGCTGACGATACGCAGCTCTTCGTCACTATGAAACCTACCAGTCGCCCACTTGCTATAAATCAAATTGAGCAGTGCATTTGTGACATCAAAACCTGAATGTGAACATTACCTCATGTTAAATGACAGTAAGACAGAGGTACTACAGGTTACTTCCCAAATATGCCAATAAGTAAAACCCAACTCTCTCATCTCACCGCCGGTAATTCGCAAGTTACTCCAGTTCAAACTGTTCGCAATCTTGGTGCCATCTTTGACTGTCATCTAAACATGTCACCCCATATTAATAACATCTGTCGTGGGGCATCCTTTGCTCTAGAAAGGTTGGTCAAATACGTAAATATCTGGACAAAGGAACTACTGAGAAACTCATCCACGCCTTTAGTCACATCAAGATTGGACAGTAATAACAGTCTTCTCATTGGCCTTCCTGCCAAAGAGACCTCAAAGCTCCAAAGAATACAAAATTCGCTGCTCGTCTTGTTTCTCTGTCCAGAAAACGCGAGCACATAACACCAGTCCTCTACGTTCTAAACTGGCTTCCAGTTCAAAACAGGATTGCTTACAAAGTTCTCCTCCTCACATACAAAATTCTCAGTGGCATGGCACCTTCATACCTTTCTGAACTTGTTTCACAGTATGTTCCATCCCGGCGTCTTCGTTCATCTTACAAAAATCTTTTGAAGACTCCTTCTGCTCGGACTGACCTGCATCTGGTGAAAGGCTTTTGCATTGCTGCTCCTCAACACTTTGGGAATAATTTGCCAATCGAGATACGCTATGCATCATCTCTCACACAATTCCAATCTAGACTCAAAGCTTATCAATTCCAAGTTGCTTATTCTTAATGTGCATCACTGCTACTTTTGTTATGTTTTGCTCTGATAATTTTATGTCAGCGCATTGAGATGTTCTTACGTTTATGCGCTTTATAAGCACTGTATTATTATTATTATTATTATTATTATTATTATCGTGTACGATGTTACATACTTGTCTATTGATGCGCGTTCATGCAAGGACCGGGTAGCGTCAACATATTTTGTGGTTAAAAATTTTAAAGTTTCTAAACCATGATATAAATTAACATTGGACGTAATATTTTGACAGTAAATATTGTTTAACTTATATTCTGAACGTAGTAATTTCTAGCAATTCCAATATTATTACAGTCTTTCTTATACATTTGACACTCAATTCAAAGTTTACACGAGACAATGGTTTCAACCTCACCAGTTAAAATTGCTTCACTCTTGGCAATCGACCCTTCTGCCAGCCGCCTCTCCATCTCAGCAGATCCAGCAATCAGCAGCATAATTTAATAATTTTAGCTCCTATCTCAATGTACCACAAGCATTATTTTGCATTGGTCTAAATATTATATAGGCAGACTAAATAAACGTTAGCTCCTGTCTAGAATCACTGCGAACACATTAATTTTGTTCCAGCCTAAATTATACAGGCAACCTAACTCGCATCGCTGACTGGTCTTAGCTGCAGGGCGGGCTCATGTCGTATGATCATCGAAACGAAATTCGCGCTTCGAATGCAAATTTTACGGATACTGCGCAGGGACATGAGGTCCAATCAAATGTGGCCCAAACACTACCAACTAACTTTTTACGGCAACCTTATTTTGACAAGAGTAAAACATGCGATTCTACCGTGACAGTCATTCAGTTTCGTTAAAGAAGCGTTCGACTTAGTGGAATGGTCAGCCAATTGCGTAACTAGCTCAATCGACAGTTGGATAAGCTTTACGATTCAATTCCATGTTTTCTCTTTCGCCATTGAGATACCAAAAATGAAAAATGTTCTTTTGAATCAGCAAGATTTCTCGTTTAATCACATAGCCCGGCGGAAACCATTCCTTCCTCGGCATTTTGGCATTGAACAAAATTATAGGCCTATACATAGATGATTGAAATTAAAATAACCTGGTGGTAGCCTTATTTAGAAATAAAACAAAATGTAGGCCTATTTGAAGGAAACGGATCATGATTATATACACCTTGTTTGTTTGTTTTTTTGTTTGTTTGTTTAATGATGTCAAATAGACCTAAACTGTTTTCAGTCAAAGGATTCATTAAAAAGGTTTAAATAATCATCCTAACTAGTCTAGCACAAAGATGCTCATAATTAAAAACACGGAGGCCTTAAAAAGATAATGGAGTAAAGTGGGGAGGACGAGGTTGAAGACTGGGTCAACCCACCTTAAAGCTAATTTGCATTAAATGCCTTCTGAACTAAATCATCTTTACAATGTGCAAAGTGAATATTTTGAAGTCGCAAATATATGTATTGATAATAATTTTAACTCTTTAAAATGTGTTTTCGATATACACTTCGTCAGCATTTTGTATTACTTTCCATTACTGTACATGACGAATCAAATTTGCCGGGAAAAAATATAGGCCTATAATTTGATTTTGTCATTGTAGGTCTATAACATAGATGTATACAAATTTGAATAGAACATATAATTGCCAATTAGAATAACAATCCACGAAATTGAAAACCAACCCCAGATTGGTTCGCACGGTTGATGTTGACGAAAAAGTTGATTTTTTTCTTCAAAATAAATGCGTAATGGCAAAATTTTTAAATTTAAAAGCATAAAGACGACTTTCATTACCATAAGCTAAATGTTTTGCTGTACAATTCTTTTTTGGTTGACAAAAGTGCGAAATTGGCCGGGAAAACCTATAAATAAATTTTCTGCATGCAAACGTGTACAAAACTTTTCAATTGTAGGCTAATCATTTATTTTAATTGACCTAAAATGAGAACGGAGGCTCCTATTGAAAAAAAATCAAAAGCTGAAAGGTTACACTTTTCTGTCATTCTGTTGCCTCATTCTGGCTTGAAAACCCAAATTTGGATATTTGAAAACCCAACCCACTTAAGCAGTAGTCAGTTATGTCAGTACCAGCTGATCAATTAAATAAATCAACGTTTTTTACATAATGATGGAACAAACCAAAATGCCGATAAAGTCATTTGAATTAAACAAATTTCATTTGAATGGGAAGGGGTAAAAATGTTGATTATATTGCTAAAAATTAGAGCTAATACCTTCTATCACCCAAAGACGACCTTTATGGCATTCTCATTTTAGCTAATTTAATGCATGGTCACTCAAAGCATCAGTGCATGTCAATCTCAAACTTGTACAGTGCCTCCCCAAATGTTTTCTGAGACTACCATCTGATTTTATGCCGAATTATGAGGATAGACATATGATATTTAGGGTTCCTTGTTTGTTCAAATCTAAAAAAGGCCAGAAATTATGCAAAATGGGGGAGGGTAAAGTTGTTGTTGCTGCTTTTTTGGGTCAATGATTTGGTGCATTGATGGTACTCTGATCTTTATGACTAATAGATAATAAAAATCTAAACAAATACAATGAGGAGGCACCATGCCTGCTGATTTTTAGGTTTTTAATCCATCGAAAATGTCCCAGATATTTTATGCTTAGATGGTGGCCAATGTGTGTGATATGCAAAACAACACTCACTTTAAATCGTTTAAGATATTTTAATCAAATCCAACTCTAATTAGAACACCCATGCCATGAGAAACTCTTAAATACCACATTCATTGGATTGCTTAACTGCCAAATACAACAGGGAGATTTCATGGTTTCTATATAAACATAGTAAGTGTGCTACAGGAACTCCAAATACCTCAAAATAACATGGTAGTACAGTGTGGTATTTTGTAGTGTTCACCTCGTACCGTTAGTCAAAACGGGTCATATGGCCAGGTATAAACAACCACTCATACATACACAGCAAGTGTGATGAACTAAGCTGACTAACATAATGAGGTCCAAAATCACATTTATCAGAGTATTGTGTGAATTGCCAGCACGTACAATGTATCCAATAAAGATGTTGTTAACATGTCATGAAGGGAATGTGTGATAAAAATGCAAGAGAATTTCCTCCTTTTGGAAGAATTCCTCTTTTTTGGTCCAGATTTTGCAGTTTAATTTATTTTAGGATTTTGGGCCTGATTTTACATACTTTTTGTCCTTTTTCACAGTTTTCCCTCTTTTCCCATTAAAAATTATTCTCATGCCTGAAAAAAGGTGAATGCTTTAGCCACAAATTTAACAGTCAATTTTTCAAGCCCTTAAATATTTTTAAAGGTGAATATATCACTATGATACTATTTTAGTATAGTCGTAAAGTCTAATGTGTCCCTTGAACAGAGTAGGTGTGTGCGGCAATCAGAACCAAACAAAAAAGTACATGTGCCGATCACTGCAATTTCATACTATATACATAAACATTTGAAGCTATTTGAATCATTTGCCGTCTACTTGTCCTTTCAGATAAAACTTAAATTCTGAGAGCAGTCATAGCTAGCTGCGGTACTACTTCCTCCGAAGAATGATTCGTTGTCTACAGAATTTGATGAAATTACTGTGAGCTTAATGTTTGTTCATCTGGTTCATCTAGACCAAAGATGGTGAGTATGAAGCTTCTGGCTTTATCTCCTGTCGATTATTTACCATATGTGATAGATTTTGCCTTATTGTGTTGTGAACAAAAACGGAGTCCTGCAGAGCTAGAGTACCTTCTATCATTCTTCCTATTCTTTTTGAAAATGAAGTGGCACTTTAGTTACCAGGATGCTCTTTATTTAACTTATTCACTCTTGTAATAAAAGTTTAACTCAGCTGGTTTTAAATATTCCCTTAGGGTACCCTTCCTTTTTTCAGGTAAGAAATAGCCTTAGGGTACCCTTCCTTTTTCCAGGTAAGAGGTACCTTAATAGCAAACACGAATTCATTAGAAGACAAAGAGATATCTTAATTTGTGACGTTTATTAATATTTTTGTCTTCAAAAAATGTTAATCATATTAAATAAAACACAAATAATAAGCCCTCCCAATAAAATACAACCGCTCCTAATTTTTTATATAGGAACTTTGTCAAAGTCTTTTACTTCACGGCTTACTGAGTGCAGATTAAAGCAAAATTCTCAAAAGTGATATCATTTCTTCAGTTGATTTACAAACAGCTGTTAACTTAAACGTTCAGTACTGTTCAATAACGTGTGTATCCAACACACTTGTTAGTGAACTCTTGACATTACCTTGCCTTCTCTTGGCACAAATTGTTAGCTATTGATCATCGGCAATTTGAATGCTGACCGGTGTGTCGTGGAAATTCTTCGTCTACACGTTGTACCATGTTTTGCGGTCTATGGCAATGCCTTTGCCTTCAAGGACGACAACGCCCGTTGACACAGAAGCTCACAGAGGAAGGGAAGTCAATGCATTCTTGGCTCGTGAGGCATCCAACGAATGCTATGGCCTGCAAATTCGCTAGACCTCAATCCCATCGAGCATCTTTGTGACCAGCGAAAGCATTCTATGTATATATGCCCATGTCAATGCAGATACTATAGCGGATGACTTAACACAGTTTTTACAGGGGTAATGGGCTGCTACCCCTTAGCAGTGTGTGACCAGAATCATCAACACCATGCATAACTGATGTCAAAAGATCATTGATAAGCGTGGGGATAAACGCATTATTGAACAGTACTTGCAACTTTTAAGATTATCAGTTTGCCAATCAACTGAAGTAATGATATCACTTTGTAAAATTTGAAAATGCCTCTTTTTGTCTTTTAATCTATGCTCAGTCAG
>JAMKCH010002711.1:0-37302 GCA_023653785.1 Ophioderma brevispina
GCTGCGAACGTAGAGACAGAGGTATGTGAAATGAAATGCTCAGTGGCTTACCGACCGGGGGCAGGGGGGGGGGGGCAAGTTGCTCGAAAAAGCGGGACGATATGGACCAAAATATGCCTTTTCATCCCTCTTTTTCGGCGAATTTCGACCAATTTCAGCCTCAATTTGGGCAAAATTAAAGTAAATTCGGCAATTTTCTCGCGCTACGCGCGCATTTGGTCAAATTCACACTTAATTGGAGCACAACACCGGGACGACTTACGAATTTTGCCCCCTCTGGCGGGACGACTTGGAAATTTGCCCCCTCTGGATCGACTACCTCGGTACGCCACTGGAAATGCTCTCATTAGAGGTTGCCTGTGTTTAGCTTTGAGTGCATTAGTAAAATATCAACGTACGCGCGATCAGTTTGACGACGAATAATGGCACAGCCCTTTCCCCGGAATGCGTGCCATTAGAATCTGGTCAAACTGACGCAAGTGCATTGAGTTTTTACAAATCCACGATTAGCCTAATTCATAATTATAAAAAATCTGAATACGTTATGAAGTCCATTGCAGTATGTTTCTACAGAAAAATACACATACCTGCGCATAAAATGAATCAATCCAAAGTCGCGCGTAAGTCACCTTCAATTACCTTTTTGAAGGGCTTTCACTTCACGAACGTGTGAACAGATTTCATATCGGCCCGAATCTCTCTATTTGTTTCGAAGATGTGGGATACTAATGCCAAATTACACAAAACGAAGGTTAAGAATTAATAAGTTCTGACACTGATGTTTGGGGTTTTGTGAGATAATAATTGACCTTTTTTGAAATTTACATTTGCTAAGCTTTAAAATAATATGTAATTTGTTTAGGTTTCCAAATATAAATGTAATTTTGAAGGGTCCACGTCCGGCAAAATTTCGTTTGTTTACACCGTAAAACACTTTTTAATACTTTAAAGTGTTTTTACACTCTACAATGCTATTTAAAAAGTTGTTTAAAAGTTTAAACAGTTGGTTAACGGATGAACTGAAGAACGGATTGAAACTTTTAAACAACTTTTTAACAGCATTTTACAGTGCATATTTTACACATAAAGGTATAGGTGGCATTGCACAAGATTAACAATAAAACACGTCAAAACAGGTGTTAGTGGTAATGATAACTAACATTTTGTCCAGAATTAACATCTTAAACCTGTTTTAATGTGTTTAGTGTTTTTATACAACGCCTCCTATACATTGGCGTGTAAAATATAAAAATTAACACTTTGAAGTGTTATAAAAAGCGTTATCCGTTGATTTTCACAGTGTATATTTTTTTATTTTAAACGGTCCATATCTCGAAATGACTTGTCGCAGTTTTTAAATAGAACATTTAAAAATGTTCTATTTTACTGATCAACAACTTCGGTTTCTTTTACTAGACTTCTTTCATTATGACATGGGCTTCGATAGACATCACCACATGCATGGGATGGATATGGGCATGGGATTCGATCATCACATGGGGCTACACGATAACTTTTTCAGACCTCATCGAGATGACTGGTGGCCTCATTTCTCAGATAACCACCATCGAATTTCAACTGACAACAATAATCCTGAAGACGAAAATGCATGGATTGCCCTAGTTGTTCTCGGTGGTATTATATTGCTGGCGGTCGTGTATGTTGTGGGATACCTCATGTATGATCATCGAAGAGAGCGACTCTTGAGAGGCCAAATAATAGGTAAGAAAATGGCTGTTAAAATATATTAAGTATCTTATCTATATGAAATCACTGTACATGATGCGATATATAGATGCCTTGAAATCTATCGTTGCACCTTTAATAAAAATGGCATTTTAAGTAAAACTATATAACTTAAAGTATTAATATATACCAAATTCAACCTCAATCAAACCATTCAATTTGTTTGTTTGGTTTTTCTGTTTTTGTTTCTATTTTTTGGACAAACATTTCAGTCAATTAACTGATAAACATTCACTATAGCTATCTGCCTGATTTTGTGTTTGATATATGACTGCATTTACTGTGATATACTCCTGATAACATTATAATTACTAATTACTTACTGTAGTAGCATTACTTTACTAGTTACTGCTGATAACATTATAATTACTAATTACTTACTGATAGTAGCATTACATTACTAGCTATCTTGCTGCTGATTAACATTATAATACTAACTACTAATGATAGTAGCATTACATTTAATAGTATCCTACTGTGATTGATACACATTATAATTACTAATTACTTACTGATAGTAGCATTACATTTACTAGCTATCTTATGCTGATAACATTATAATTACTTACTGATAGTAGCCCGTACATTACTAGCTATTACTGTGATAATATTATAATATACTCTACTGATAGTAGCAATTACAATTCTGCTATCTACTGCTGCTCAATTATAATTACTAATACTTAATGATCGTAGCATGACATAATAGCATCTACTGGCGTGAGAACATATAATTACTAATACTTACTGATCTTAGCATTACATTTATAGCTACTACTGCTGATAACATTAATTACTATTACTATGAAGTAGAGCATTACATTTACTAGTATCTAATTGTGATAACAGTTTATAATTCCTACTGATAGTAGCTTAAATTAATAGCTATCTACTGCTGATAACATTCTAATTAATTACTGATAGTAGCATGACATTTATGTTCCTAGCTATCTACTGCTGATAACATATAATTATAATTACTTACTGATAGTAGCATTACATTTACTAGCTATTTACTGCTGTGATAACATTATAATTTCACTAATTAATTACTGTGCTAGCCTTACAGGTACTAGCTATCTACTGTGGAGAAATTCATAATACTTAATGATAGTATGCGTTACATTACCAGCTATCTATGCTGATAACATTATAGAATCTGCTATTTACTCGATAGTAGCATTATATGTACCCGCCTATCTATCTGATAACATATTCCGCTAGTCTATTGATAGTAGCATATAGTGAGCCAACCTCATTATGCCTCAATACATTTGCGTGGCAGGAAGCTCTGATGGATAGGGGCAATACTACTAAAGCTTCACAACAAATCATTGATTTAGAAAAATTCGTATTAGAGAATTAAATGAGAGTATTAACCAACATTGTCCACAAGTATAAGCTTCCAATTGTCAGCTTTAAAGTGTCATCAAAACACTCTATATATCTTTTACTTGTGTGAAAAAAAAAAAATAACTAAAAATTGCAATGTGTCATGATGGTGCAGTGGATCATAGCTCGCCTCATACGCATAAAGTTTGTGGGTTCGAGCCCCGCCGTCGCCAATATGTTTGTGCACCTGGCCCAAGGCACTGACCTCCCTACCGCCTCTACAAATGGGTACGGTGTGAAAGCAGATGTAGTCCGGCAGGAGCCACAGTCCGGGGCTCCATGACGATAACTGAATAAAGCGTGAAAACTCATGTTGCGTGAGAGTCAATGAATTGAGTGCTCTATTTCTTTACGTTGTAGCCGGACTCTGAGTGCGCCGGCGACTATAATGACCTTCTACACCGGATATGCAGGGAATGCACAACAGACTCGCTGTGCGGGAGGAGTGGCGACCACCCAGAACATTATATGAGGGAGTTGCCCAACCGCCAATGAACCAGCCGCGGGTTATGGCAAGCCATAAAGGGCAATAACGTATTGCCGCAACGAGTTGCGAGAAAGTAGCAACGCGTTGCCAAAAATGGTCACACGCGTTCGGTTTGTCGGCAATTAAAATGCTCATTTGTGACGATTTCAAAAAAAAATTAGACCCACAAAGCGTTTTGACCAGGCGTATATAGCTACGCGTGGTGGAACCCTCACAAACCGCGTTGCAAGCCTTCACAACGCGTTGCGAGCTTCACACACGGCGTTGCAAGCTTCACAACGCGTTGCGAAGGTCCACAGCCATAAGGGTCAATAAAATGTATTGCCGCAAATCGTGGTGGAAGTTAGCAACGCGTTGCGACATTTCGTCAACGCGTTTCGGCATCGGCCAATAAAAATCAGCATTCTGTGGGGGATTTTCAAACAATGATCAAAAACGCGCGGCGGCAATACGTTATGACTTATGGCCGTCACAACGCGTTGGCAGCCTTCACAACGCGTTGCCGAGATTCAAAACGTTGTAAACTTAAACGCGTGTGAAGGCCATAAGGGTCTACGTATTGCCGCAACGCGTTGTGACGGTTGCAACGCGTGTGAAGGGGTCGCCACGCGTGTTGTGAGATTTATATTTTTTGAAAACGTCCAGAAAATTCATGATTTTGATTGGCCGACCCCGCAAACGCGTTGCCCGAAATGTCGCAACCGCGGCTGAAAGGTCGCACGGTTGCCGAATGTCGCAACGCGTTTGTGGACTTTCACAACGCAGTTGCGACAATAGTTATGACCTTTATGGTTGTGGACTTCGCAACGCGTTGTGAAGCTTGCAACCGCGTTGTGAAGCTCGCAACGCGTGGCGAAGGGTTGCAACGCGTTGCAAACCGTATCTAGCAACGCGTTGTGCGTGTACTTTTTGAAATACGTCACAGAATTCATGATTTTGATTGGCTACACCGCAACGGGTGATGAAATGTCGCAACGCGTTGTTGAAATGTCGCAACGCGTTGCGGCCAATACGTTATGGCCTTTATGGCTTGATACGCGCGCACCGTTTGATTTTGCATGATGAAAAATATGTTAACGCGCACATCGAGCCTTTTTGTGTATCATGGGCCAATTCTTTGTATGTGAGTACAATGACGTACCCTTCTATGGTGGTATACGTTTACGGCAGTAAGCATATATTATGCAAAGCAAAAGTTTGACAGTAATTGGTAACAAATGCAAAGGAGATGGACTTGTTACCAGCAGCATATGGCACTAAAACCTCTTAATATTTTTCTATTTAATGCAAATTTGTTGACAAACATATTCCTCAAATCTTGAAAACGCTTTGAATACCCCATATTCCAGGTGTCCCAAGTAGACGGAAACAAATACGGCACAATGTGGAAAATAAGTATATACCCATCCCTTAAATAAATCAATTCAAACAATATTAAAACATTTAACGAAATAGCACCTTAGTGTGTATTGTCTCATATGCAAAAGCGTGCGCAATACGATATAGGCCAAGTATTCCTCCACCTGATTCCAGAGGACACAAAAGGGTCGGGTATTCGCAGGTATTTTACCAGACGAAAGTCCTGATACCCGATTGCAGAAAAAACTACTGATGATGATGTCGAACGCCTGGTGCAGAACCGCACCAATAAGAACGAACACGCGGGCTAGTTTCGGCGCGGGAGGCTGGCATATATTCCGGATGATGAATCCTGAACCATTCCTGCCACTTGATGTGATGAGTGCGACATGGAAGACGACTCTGCTCGCGAATGTGTCGCCGGGAATACCGACGTTTTCTCGGCAAGTGATCAGGTTACTTCCGTTGTGGCGATTTGGGATAACTCGCCGTGGATTTGTTTTGATGAAACATTATTGTCGACATCCCATAGTCTGCGATGAACTAGGTTTCCCCTCTCCGTCTGTTCACTGAGAACCTATACGTGACAGTTGCTGTGGCCTGTTTGAAAATCTCGCATTCGTCTTGCCAACAATTTGCATGTATCTTTAACCAGTACATATATTTAAAAAAGGAAAAAGAGCAAGCTAATCTACAAAATTCGACGACAAAATATGGTCATTGACTAGATTGCTTTTTAAATACAGGTGTTAAAAGAACGTCCGCCATGGCCATATTGAATTAAAAAGGTTAACCTAGTTTTTTAAAACTGAAACGCTAGCATCACTCCATGTTTTGTTCACGACCAAGAAAAATGAGACCAATAGAAAACAGAAAGGTTAAACGATCATTTAAAAGTGGAACTCTGACATTTCGAAATTATGATCTTTGTTTGTATCAAATGACAGTAGCCAACTGGAAATAAAGATAGTCACCTTCAAAGATCACTTCCCAAATACGGGTTTTTCGTACGTATTGAGTAGTTCTATTTATGTGTAGCTATAACGTACATATTGTGATAAAAAATACGAATGGCGGAATTTTATTACAACGTTTTGATTTTCTATGGTAAATGAAGGGCATCAATTTGGCTTAACTATGCCACCAAATTTATTAGTATGTGGAACGCATACGTAGGATAAATTATGCAAAAAAAAAACCGGTTGTAGCAAATGAAGTCGATCCTCGGGAAATCTCTGCGACAGCCATTAAAGGTGACTCAGAGATTTCCCGAGGAGGGCGCCTCATTTTCAACAAAATGTGTTTTGCATATACCATATGCTTGTCCTCTGTTAATCACGTTTGAAATAGCTAAGCTCAAATCGAAGTCTCATTATAGATATAGAAAAATCGCAACTTCGTAATAAAATTCGGACCGGCAATTTTGTTGCACACAGACCTATGGCGCTATTTACACACAACAATGTTTACTACATCAAACGAAAAATTCGATTCATATCAAACTAGGACTTCCGCATTTAGGTGGCTCTTAGTTTAGTTGAGCTATTTTTAATTTATACAAAAAGTACATTTCGAAATCTCGAGACAGCCATTAACATATGTAGAGTAATGTAGTAAGAATACGCAATTTACAGAACATTAGATCAGAGATTACCACCGTATAACAGATTTTATCTTTTGTAGAGTCTGGCTCTGTTTGATATGCTGGATTTCGTGCGGAGTCTTGGACACCACTCATAGTTAATGGCTTGTATAGTTAGATCATGTAAATGGATCACCAAACTATACCCAACTCGAACGAGGGTCACTGCAAAAACCGAGGTGTTAAAATTTTCACACGCTTCGGTGTTAAGCTTGTTGGTGTTAGGTTCTGGTGTTGAAATTAGGTTGTATCACCACTCCGGTGTGCTGAAAAATTTAATTCTGGATGTTGGGTTTGTTATGATTTGTTAAAGGATAAGCCAGTTATAATCGAAGCACAAAAATAACAATAATCGAAAGAACCTTTCTACTAAATTCACATCGTACAAATATAAATTGTTTCTAACACCAAAGTTTGGTGTTAATTAACACCAGAGGAGGGTACCGTATTGATCCCGGAGAGTGCTTAAATTACACCAGTAGTCAATTTGACACACCGGCAGTGTTAAAAAAATGGTTAAAAACCATATGATGGGGTACAATTAACACCAAGCAGTGTCATTAGCATACGTTGTAACACCAAAATGGTGTTAATAATAACATAACATGGTGATCTAAACACCAGTGGGTTGTGGTACGTATTGACTCCAGGGTGGTGTTAAAGATTAACACCCATGGTATTAAAGTTAACACTCCAGTTTTTGCAGTTGGTATAGGTGTGTTTAAACTGCCTTCATTGGCGTTTATTGGTTTTATAGCGGTTAGCGCGACCAAAAAACCGTTTTCGGGCGCCGGACCTTTCAAGTAGGGTCAATCGGTCGGTCGGCGAATTTTTTCTCTTTTATGCGAGGTCAAACTTGGCCTAAAATAGCCAAAATCTGAAAAATAAGGAGAAAAATTGAGATTTTTTTACAAACAACCAAAAAAAATCAAACATAGCCAAAATTGGATAAATTTCTGCTAAAAACAGGTGATTTTAATGCTTTTGGAAAAACTAAAAAAAAAAATAAATATGCAAAACTGAAAAATCAGGGTCGGTCCGGCCCGTAAACAGGGTGTTTTTCGTCGCCTTATAATTTTTTTATTTTGGCCATTCGTGCATATTGCGAGGATATGGTTTCTTTGGAGGGGAGGTGTTGGACACCGAAATTTAAAAAAAGTCAAAGATCATAGGGTATTTGTTATTTACTGTATTCCAGTATAAACACTCGAAAAAAAATTGTATAAGTTAATGTAAAATAACATATAAACACACAGTCTCAATCTAATGTGTGCACTGTTAGAACAAAATTAATCAAGTTGTTAAAATTTTCAACAACACTGTTTTACCGGGTAATGCTCAACCTTGGTTAAAATTACAGCACTTGTTTAAAAATTAAACAACTTGTTTAAAAATTAACAACTTGTTTAAAAGTTTAAGCATGGTGTTCATTTTTTAAAACAAGTGTTTAATTTGACTTTTAAACAGGTTTGTGCGATGACCAGGGTAAACCGCAGTGGTTAAAGATTGCGAGTTGTGTAAAAAATTGTTTAAAACTTTATACAAACCCTTGTTAAGACAACAGTTTATAACAACACTGATACAAAGACTGAACAGAAAGAACAAAAACGTTCAACACTTATAAAAATGTCTTTTTCACGACAGAACCAGGACGGCATGGGCACTAAAATTATAATTTAAATTCATGATCCATGTGAAGGTTTAAACTCTAAAAACGTGTTTAAATTCTGGACCAAACTTGGGTAGATGGGTTAACGTGTAGCATTTAAAACACAAAATGTGTTTAGTAGCTAAACGTTTAATATTAAACCTCTCATACAATGCCTCAACACTAATGGTTTGAAAGGACTCAACCATATGGCCACTTCTAACACACTGTTGTCCAGGAGTTTTATTTAACACAAGTTTTTAAAAGCGGATGGCTTACTCAAGACAAAAAAACAACCCCAAACCTTCTGAGAGCGGCGGTCGGTGTTGTTTTTCTATTCAATGAAATTTTTCAAAATTTTGATTTTCGATTGGGAGTGCCGGTTTTGAAAGGGTAGACTAACTTTAGACCTGGGCTTAAACCAGGTTGTCCTACATGAGTGGACCTTTTTTCCTTTCAAAAATACTGTGAAAGTTAAAGGCAAAAAAAGGTGAAAAAAATTTCCATCATGGATGGGCCAAAATGGGCCATCCAAGGGATTTTCTCACTGTTACAGCACTTTTTTAAGTGTATGTTGAAGGAAAAGAGGTCCACCTGTAGGACTAACCCTGGTTTTAAACCTAGGTCTAAGTTGTCTCCCTTTCCGAATTACCAGCCTTGGGTGATTTTGTAATGGAATCCATTGAGGTTTAAATTTGTGTTTCTATTAAGGTGCTTGTTCGATATTTTTAACGTAATCTCTACTTGAGGAGTCTGGCCACTTACATACCACTCATCACCCAAGTTCAGTGGAAACAAACTTGCGGTTTTTGATGGTTAGAAGTGATAATGCATATTGCAACGCCCTTTTCACAACTGTTAATATTGCTGGTTTAACATAAAAACGACAGTTTTTGCTCACCTATCTTCGGAAGAAATGGAGTGGAGACTAAAATGTAATATAATAAAAATAAATAAGGTTTTTCATATTGATATAAAATTTATACTACTTTTGGGTTACACCAGGGTGGTCTCAAGACGATCGAACAAGTACCTTTCAATGATGTTTTAATTATTCAAACTATAGATTTTCCCGTAATCTGTTATAAATACACCTGTTTTTAAGACCGCTACACAGTTCACAAATGTTGCTTCAAGACACGTCTACGAAACTGTGACGTGTCTTGCTTGAAAACACGACTTGTGTTTTAGTGTCTGATTATAGAGGTCCTATTTGACGGGCTGATGCATAGAGACATGACTTTGTGTCACTGAGACTAGAGACGTCGCAAAACTGGCTTCACACAATGTGTTTGTCTATTGCCAAGACATCATTTTAACAGGTTTGGAGAAATGTATATATAATGGTGTACAGCACGAACCTAATTGATCTATAAGTATATAGCCTACTATCAGAAAATTATGCGCGAAAGCCTAAAATTTTGGAAATTTGCAGGATAGATTTAAACGTAAATGACTTGTCTGTAGATTCTTGGAAGTTTTTTTTCAAAAATTGACCCAAAGAAGAAAGAAAACAGAGTATCAAAATCGAATTTCTATTTAATTGGCTATTTTTCAAAGACGATAAGAAACAAGTTCCTTAAATGATGATTGTTTTAATATAGAAACCTATAGATTTTCCACACAATCTGTATAAATGCCCCTCTTTTTTAATGAGCGAGACAGCTTGTAAAATGTTGCATTCAAAAAGACAGTCTTACGGAAAAAGAAGTGTCTTGCTTGGAACACAGACTCTTTGTTTTAGTGTCTTGGCATATAGAGCCGGTAACATTTGGAACGTGGCTTGCATAGAAGACATGACTTTGTGTCAAACTAGAAACGTTACAAAACTGGCTTCGAGCAAGTGTCTATCTATTACAAAAAAGGCACCAATTTGACAGGGTAGTGTAGAAACCTAGAGTAGAAATGTATATCTAATGGTGTACAGCACGAACATAATTGATCTGTAAGTATACTATTAGAAATTATCGCGAAAACCTAAAAATATTTGGAATTTGCCAGGATTAGCTTAATCGTAAATGACTTGTGTTTAGATCTTGGAAGTTTTTTTTTTCAAAAATTGACAAAAAAGAAGGAAAACAGACGTATCAAAATCGAATTTCTATTTAATTGGCTATTTCTCAAAGACGATAAGAACAAGTACCTTTAAATGAGATTGTGTGTTAATATAGGAACCTATAGATTTTCCACAAATCTTTATAAATGCACCTTTAAGAGCGACGCTGTAAAAATGTGCCTTCAAAGACCGTATTACGAAAAACATGAGTGTCTTGCCTGAAAACACGACTTGTGTTTTAGTTGTCTTGCATATAGAGGTAACATTTGACGTGGCTTGCATAGAGACATGACCTTTGTGTCAAACTAGAAACGTTACAAAACTGGCTTCGAGCAATGGTCTATCTATTACAAATGCCAAACAATTTTAAACAGTGAGAGAAATGTATAATAATGTTGTACAGCATGAACATCATTGATCTTTAAGTATACTATTAAAATTATCGCGAAAACCTAAAATTTTGGAAATTTGCAGGAATTAGCCTAAACGTAAATGACTTGTCTGTAGATTCTTGGGAATTTTTTTTTTTCAAAATTGACAAAGAGAAAAGAATAATATCAAAATCGATTTCTACTTTATGGGCTATTTCTCAAAGACGATAAGAACAGTACCATTAATGATGATGTTTTAATTAGAAACCTATATATTCCACACATCTTTAAAATGCAAGCACCTTTAAGAGCGATACGCTGTAAAAATGTTGCCTTCAAAAGCCACTCTTTTATTACGAAACTATGAAGTGTCTTGCTTGAAAACACGACTTGTTTTAGTGTTTGCATATGAGGAACCTTGGACGTTGCTTGCATAGAGACCATGACTTTGTGTCAAACTAGAACGTTACAAAACTGGCTTCGAGCAATTGTCTATCTATTACAAAGGCACAATTTTACAGTGTAGAATGTATATATATGTTGTACAGCACGAACATAATTGATCTGTAAGTATACTATTAGAAATTATCGCGAAAACCTAAAATTTTGGAAATTGCAGGATTAGCTTAAAACTGAAAATGACTTGTTGTAGATCTTGTAATTTTTTTCTTCCAAATGGACAAAATAAGAAAACGAACGTATCAAAAGCGAATTTCCATTTAATTGTGTGTATTCTAAGACGAATAGGCCAAAGTACCTTTAAAAAATGATTTTTAATATAGAAACCTTAGATTGTCCACATCTTTAGAATGCACCTTTTATAGAAGAGCGATACACTGTAAAAATGTTGCCTTCAAAAGACACGTCTTTATACGAAACTGTGAAGTTGTCTTGCTGAAACCACTACTTGTGTTTTAGTGTCCTTGCTATCTATGTAACATTTGGCCATCGCTTGCATAGAGACATGACTTGTGTCACTGAAACTAGAGACTGGCGGTCGCAAAACTGGCTTTTTTTACAGTGTCAAATGTATATATAATGGTTGTACAGCACGAACTGATCTATAAAGGTATACTCGAGATATTCCCGCGAAAACTCATTTTGGAAATTCGCAGGATTAGCTTAAAAATGAAGTGACCTTGTCCTTGTAGATTCTTAAAATTTGTTCGCCAAAATGAACAAAGAAGAAAACAGAAGTATCAAAAGCTTTCAAAGCGAATTTCCATTTAATTGGCTGTTGCAGTAGACTAAGTATCCATATATCGAGTGAAATGTCTGCGTTTATATGAACTTGTCAACTGGCCACTGGAACCAGCAACCGCATGGAAATATTCCCTACGTTTTAGTGAAAAATTGGTTTTTCGCTTTACGATGCGTGTCTGTGGAAATAAACGTTTTGCCACTTGGCCGGACTTTATACTCATTGTAACACCATACTATGGTATGTTGGTACTCTTATTTTGGTATCAGTGGAAACATCGGTGCTCTATAACGAATTCCAGAGGGACAGTGTACCCCGGTCGTGTTACAAAAAAGAACTTGGATAAAGACGAGGGTTAAAGTTATGGCCGCTGTATAAGTTCGGGCGTTCAGTGAGAATGTCCATGATGCACGGAGAGTTTGGATGGGCTATAACATTGTTTTAAATTTTATTTAGGAATTTATATATAAAGTTTAAAACAGTTTTATGGTACCATTCGGAAGAAGGACCGTGACAAACTGTCCCACTCAATATACCAAAGAATTGAGATATTTTTTTAATACAAATGTTTAATAATCCGCTGGCTTTTTTCCGAGAAAGGGTCAATTTGTACAATATCGTTTTTCCTCTTTTCAAGTTGTCTACATGGGGGTATGTGATTTTTGTACAGTGTGAGGCACAATGGATGTTGTTAATAAAATGTTCCAATCATGAGACGCATATTCATGTCTAGTATTAAAAATTTTTTTAACATGTTTTACATCAATTGTGATAGTGTTTATTATTTTACACTTATGTCTTTTTTATCTCTGTGTATAATTTAACAGTTCTAGTCCCCGTTGAGCGGTATCAAATTCAGTTTTGATGTGGCGGGTTCAATGATACAAATAGAAAAATTAACCTAAACAATCCGCAAATATCCTGAATGTGTAATTTTTCTTTGCCTTAGCACAAGATGTCATTTCTAAACTGTCCATTGGTATAAATTTTTCACTGAAAATTGGTCCCACTGGGGGTCACTTTCAGAACTACTGGAACGAGCATGGGTAATGGGTACCCAACAAACCCCTGCGATAGAACACCCCACGGGCTTTTTCCCCCCAACCTCTTGTAAATCTTTATTCAATAGATTTTTCCATCATCATGTTGCCGTCGTATTTTCTTTTCTGCTGCAAAATTGTTTCCCCTCTCATCTCTATAAGTTAGACCTCTGGAAAATTGATCTTTAACCTGGGGGGTGGGGGTGGATGTACAACGACAGCTGGTACCAACTCGAGTTACAGGGTTTCCGTTGGACGACCCTCTATGAACCAGAAAACAGGATGAAATTGTGCCCTATCCGAGACCAGGTCTGTCCAAGTAGAATATGATATGGAGACTAGACCTATTCAAATGGACACCCTATGCATGCGAATTCGGGACAAACAAAATTAAGAATTTTAAACCTTGGGATTTTTACGGGGGATTTTACAGTCCCCGTTTGAGCTATTTTAGTGGACTGACCCTGTTGTGAGCATGATATCAAAACCAAATCATCATTCTAACAGAGTCCTCTAATTTTAACTCTGTCTGCAGCTGACACTTCAAATTTGATACTCTATTGTGAGAGTAACCAACTGACTGCAAGTCTCGAGACCTCCTCAGTATCCTAGGGCCCGTTTCACAAAGACTTACGCTCGATGATATAGTTTGATTAACAGCGTAAGTTGAACTTACAATCTCGAGTTTTTTGTAACTCAGGCTGTACAAGACTGAATACCCAATAGTTACTCCCCGGGATTCTTTAATAGTGAACTTGATTTTATTTGGTGGACTTTGATTCTATACATACATACATACAAAGACTTATATTACGCCAATCAAGAATATCAAGGCGCATAGTTAAAGTTAGTGCTGCTGTTTTGTAATTATATTACATATCCTTTTTTCTGTCATCTTTTTTACGTAATAATATAACGAAACTGAGATGGTTTCCCATGTGGGTGTCCTAGTATACCATGTCACTATTCCCGTTGGGTCAATAAATCAATAAACCGTGACTTCGAAGACGAGGCTATATGGTATAGCGCTGAAAAAAATGAGCGGTCAGCAACCACAATGGAGAACAAATAAGCAACACATGAGTCCCAGGAGCACTTGGACACTGTCCGTTTGTGGGGAAGTATTTGGGAAAAATATCCCACCAATGTTGTTGTAGGCTGATGATGCTATCTCTAAGTGGTAAATTTAAGCGATAATGTCAGCCGACCCAGCTTTTGATACGGGAAGTGCAAGGTCCCAGGGTGTCATGGTGTCAAATGGTGTTAAGGGTAATGAAAAGCATGTCAAGGGGTTTAATGTGTGAGTGGTTGTCAGGGTGTAAATGATGTCAGAACTGCCAAAGGTCAAGGTGTCAAAGGTTGTCAGGATGACAAGGGTATTTGGATCAAATGATGTCAGGTACCAAGGGTGACAAAAGTTGTAATAGATGTAAAGGAATATTGGAGGAGTCAAAGAGGGGCATATTGGGGGATCAAGGGTGTCAAAGAGTGTCAAGGGTGTCCAGGGTGCCCAGCAGGATCGAGGTCTATGGTGAAAGCGGCAGGGTGTCGAGGGATGTGGGGGCATAAAAGGCTGACAGGGTGTCAAGGGTTGTCATTGGCGTCAAAGGATTTCAGGGATCAAGGATGTCAAGGCTCAGGGGTGGTTATGGCTTTCAGGGTGTTTGGGTGTCAGATGTCAAGGATTGCAGGGTTGTCAAAGGGTGTGGCGAAGGCGGCTAAAGTTGTCAATGGTCTCAAGGCGTGTGAGTGGCGTCAAAGGTGACTTAGATGTCACGGTTTGATTGTTTTGTTAAGGTTTTTTTGTGGTGTCCAAAAAAGGGTGTGAGTAATGTTAAGGGTGTCCAGGTGTCTAAATATTTCAGGGGTATTAAAGGGTGTCTAGGGTATCAAGAAATGTAGATTCGGGATGTCAGGTTTCACAGGGTGACCAGTGGTGTACCAGGGATATCAGATATGTGTCAGAAGTTATCAAGGAGAGATCGGTATCAAGTAGTACATGATGTCAAAAGGTATCAGTTCTGTCTGCTCGTTACAGTAAGGGATGTTCAAGGGTTGCTAACTGGTGTCAGGGTTGTCAAAAAAGGGTGGTCAAAAGGTGCAAAGAGTGTCCAGGGTGTCAAATGGGTCAGGAGTGTCGTGTCAAGGGGTGACAGGGTGTCAAAGGGCATCTGTTGTGACAAAGTGTGTCAGGGATGTTAAGGGTGTCAAAGGGTGTCAAGTGATGTCAAGGTTCTTTAAAAAGATCTCGAGCATAATAAGTAAGATCGCGTAGGTTATTGAAATATCTCCAGATAATTATATCGATATAATGCCAAAGGTCGCTGATGCCATCTGATGTTTACCAGTCAAATAGATCCTGTCGAGCATAGCTATCTGCTCTGGCGGCGTCTGCTTGGAAGAGAGGGTGCCACTTGAAGCTCGCCATTAGTCCAGTAACACTGGATTCTGTGGTCATAGACCCCTGTCACATATCTTGCACTGCTTCTCTTGACTGCTTCCACCGTTCCCTTTATTGATATACGTGGGTGTGGGGATCGCATACTGTGGCAGCAAATTCAACAGTTTGGCCGTACATACGTCTCATATTTTAGCCTCCTTTATCCTGCGACTACATTACCTGAAGTTGCGCTGGAGGAAAGCCCGAGTAGCATTAGCTTTTTTGGTGGTGATTGTCCAACGTGTTGTTGAAGCTCAGCTTTTTGTCAACGTGTAGGCCAAATCTTTGGCCGACGAGGCTTCTTCCCAGATGGTGGCAATTAGAGAAAGGTATTGTTTGTTGGCGCCTCTGCCTTGTGTCCCATCGTGTCATATCACCGGGCGACAGCATTATTTTGATAGCACATGAGGCGCAGCCGAGTTGTTTTACGCTACATAGTGCTGTCTCCCGTGTGATATAACACGATTAGACACACGGCAGAGGTAAAACATACCTTTATTCTCATTCATTTAACACATTTATCAAAGTAAGAAGCTGTTAGTCATATTTCAAAATTATGGTAGATTTTATCCCAACGAACTACCCCAGCATTTTAAAATCGAATCAGTCCCATTGTTACTACTCTGCCATTCGATGGCCCGAGCAGTGCGTATGCTTATCGCTCGCCGACGCGTACCGCTGACCCGTGTGATATCGGCGAATATCACACGCTAGGAACCACTGAAATTGCGTAAACAATCTCCAAGTGTTTAAGAATGGATGATATAACTGCAGAAAACTGGTTTACTTTGTTGTAACACGTACACCCGAAATCTTGATGGTGAACCTGCAATTAGCCATTGTGCTTTTCCACTTCTGCAAGGCATCCAGATCCTCTTGTAGAAGAGCCTGGTCATTCATGTTGGGAAGAAATCCTCCCTAAAAGACACAATCGTCAGCCCAATAGGCGTGGAATGAAGCCTCTTGTGCACGCTGGTGGCACCAGAAGAGTAAGGTCCACGCTGCCTTGGGGCACCCAGATGTTTCCCTTTGCTCTTCAGAGCTAACTTGGCCATCAATGCAACGTGCTGTGTACGTTGTTACAGGGAAGTCCTTCACCCACTGCAGAGTTGATCCACGAAGGCACAGTGTTTCGCCTGGGGCCAAGGGATTAGGGATAGGCAAGAGTGATGAGAATCTTTTTCCTTCTTCTTTCCTTCTCCCCCTTGTCGAAGGCTTGGGCAAAATCAGCTTAATCTGCCTGCCCTTTCTCTTCGCAATCCTTTAGGCCAGGTCTGTCTACGGTTAGGATGAGTTGTTTCTCACAATGAATCTCCTCTTTCTGAATCCGTGCTGTGCATCAGTAAGGATCCTATGTGTTGTCAGGTGGTTTATCACAGCACTATGGACCCTGCTTACATAACTTGGTAGAATGGAGTGAGAGATTGGTCTATAGTTTGATGGTAGTGACCTGTTTCCTTTCTTGAAGTTGGCACTAAGGCCCTCTTCCATGAAACTGGAATGGATCCCTGGTCTATAGATGTCTGGAAGAGGAGACTGATAAGCTGGGGCAATCTCTTCTGCTGTTTATTCCTTCCACCTCGCCTGGCAGGAATACCAGGATGTTAATCTGGATGTCATTCATGTCAAGGTGACAACCTGGTCCGAGATCAAAGGCCTTTTCCAAAAAACTGTTGAACACAAAAGAAAAAATCTGACGCGGTCTGTAGTTCGCAGCGTCTCAGTCTGCTTTTCTTTTCTTTTTTTATAAAGTGGAATAACATTCATTTTATCAAGTTGTGTTTTCATTTAGATCTCAAAGACACGTTGGTAATGTATGTAATGGACCTTTGATAACCTCGTCGCATCTTTTACACACCGTGCGACGAGGCCATCAAGGCTGTACTTTTGCTTGAGATTGTTGAAAATAAAATCTTCAACTTCTTTTAAGATGGAAAGAATCAGGGCAAATGTTCTTGTATTGCTCTTTGAATATACAGAGTCTTTGCCGTAATTCACACTATTTTGCTTTGGTAGCTGACTCACGAGTTTTAAGGAAGCATTTTGTGTAAAAATTATTGATTAGATGAATGGTTTTCCTGTCATGATATTTTTTTCCCCATTCACATCCAAAACAATATTTGAAGACGAATATTTATCTCATCTTTCACCGTAGATAGCCAGTGGCAACACAGTTTTGAAAAAAAAACAAGATGTGCGTTGGCCGCTTGTGCCTTTTTTAAAAAAATGTTTTGCGCTATCTCCGGGGAAAGATTGATAAATATTCATCCCTTGCTATTAGAAATAATAGTTTAAAAAATTTCAAACAATTATTATTGTATATATACAGTTCTGATGCTAATATCCGCTATTGGAAAGCGTGAAACCTTTCGGACCTAACTCGTATAGATGATATCCACGCTCCTCTACCAACCCAGGCTAAGCTTGATGCTCAGTTAGAAGAGCGCCGTTCTAATACAGAGGTCTCCGTTTCGAATCCGCCAGGCGAACAGATGCCTTTCCTTCCGATATCTACGCAAACCAACTCCCCTTTCACTACTGCTCTCAAGAATCTTAGCAGAGATCCAAGGCTCCAGAATGGTTTTTGATGCGGACTTCCTTAACAGGAGCCACTTGGTCAAGGCAGAAGGGGAAAATAATCTCTAAATGAAAGGCCATTTTTTGTGAAAGCCACTTGTGAAAGTGGCGTGGTCATTGGTTAACAAGCTACCTCTGGGCAAAGGGTTCTCGGTTCTAATCTCAGTGGGGCCACTTGCTGGATTTAATTCGGAACTCAATTCTGGATTTAATTTGAATAACATCAATGATTAAACCATGTGTAGAAGTAATTGTCCGTCGTCTACTCAGAGTCCGCTTACAATGGGAAATGATATGGCACTCGATCAGTTGACTCTCCATGCAACATTCGTTTCCGCTTTATTCGTGGGTGTCTAGATATGAAAGCCCGGAACTCGGCTCCCGGCGGACATAATTACTTTCCGACCTGCTCCGGAAATCCCACTCCTCCATGGTTCATTTGACGTAGGGCAAGGAACCATACCTACCTGGCTGCCTCCGTCATCTCTGGCGGATTGGCGACCATACATGCTGACTTTTGGTCTCTTTCTCTCCATGCCTTCTGTCCTGTGCCAGCTCTTGCTTCTACGTATGCGAGTCATCGCCCTCCTTGATGTTATTGAACCACTGCTTCTTTTGGCGACCTCTTTCCTTTTACCTTCCACGTATCTTTCAATGATCTGTGCTGCTAACGGGCTCGACTCTCCCACTTCCACTGATTACTGACATCTTTCCCAGGAGCTCTCTGTTGGTGTTCAATTCTTGCATGACACTGAATTGGTTCTTTTGCCTTCCAACTGCCGTTAAATATTTGTGTCTCAAAATCACATTTCTGCCGCCATCATCCTGTTCTCATCATCTTTCCTGCATTGTCCAACTTTCTGCTCCATACAGGAGCACATCTCCATACTAGGGGTCTTAAAGACACTATCAGTCTTGAAAAATATTTGAAATTTGCAGGAATAGAATAGCTTCAAAGTGAAGGATAAGTCTGTAGAATTCTCATAGTTACTTTCTTCCATCTGTAGAATGACAGAAAAGGAATAACACGGCAGTGTTCCAGATACTATTCTCCATTCAATACGTGTTGTAGTAAGTGTCCGGTCGACAATAAGGACTAAAATCTTCGATCACTGTGCTTATTAGGATGCTTCTGGTCTTATCATTTCAGGGTATGTTAGGGATACCTGTACTTGTTTTACATATCATGGCAAAAATCTGATTTTGATGATTTTGTCGATTTTGCTGATTTAGCAAATCACTGCTAGTGTCTTTACGCATATTTCTTTTTCAGGTCCTTTTTGATGTTTTAATCTTCCAGATTTCATGCATGGTCGAACTCATTTTCTTCTTTGCTATGGCAATCCTGGCATTTATGTCATTGGTGCAGTGGGCGGTACATTGTTTTTTGATGGAGCCTAATATTTAAGCTCTCACTCTTCAACATCCTCCCCATCTACACGCAATTTGTACTTGGATCCGGGTTCTTTCCAGCAACCAGGAGTTTCGTCTTCTTTACATGAGATGTAAGTTCAGATTTTTCCTGCTTCATTCGCCAGAAATGGGTGGTTTTCAATTCCATCATTGGAAGATTCGAGAAGTGCTGGGTCATCAGATATCTCCATCATTTACATTGTCTCCTCCTATCTTGATGCCATATGTGGAGCTATTAGCATTCCTCATCCCACTCAGTGTAGGTCGACAAAATGTGTGGTAAATTCCTACGCGCCTTGTCTGGCACCTTTCCAATTCAAACTCTTCCAGTCCCGCTCTCCATTCCATCTGATGGTGGCCTTGTTAAATAAAGGACTGACATCAATGCAACAAAAGTTTTTGGGAATCCCATTTCATAGAAAATGGTTGAAAAGCTTCGTGGTAAAGAGTCAAAAACCCTGGACTAGTCTATAAACATCGCAAGGTTGGTGTTTAGTAGCGGTCACTTTCTCCAGAAGAACTTGCAAACACACAAGCATGTCTCCTGTTACTCTCCTTTTCTATAAGCAGTTGGGTTCTGGTTCTTCTTGCTATAGCTTCTGCTGATGCGGTTACTAATTACAATTATCAACAGGAGGATTTTACTGGTGGGAGATAAGGTTATAGTCCTATAGTCCTATCGTTTGAAGCACTGTTTTCTGGTCCCCAGATTTGAACACGACAAATTCTTGGATTTTACACTCATCTGGCCAGTGACAAGATGTCCATATGCTTGCGCATAACCGATGCAGTAGTTTGATGCCATTTGGTCCAGTTGATTTGCAAGTTCACCAGGGATTCCATCAATTCCAGGTGAATTCCGACCTTAAGTTGTTTCACAGCATGTTCTACTTCTGAGAGGAAGTGGTGGTGGTTCTTGTTCATCCACAGGATTCTTCGTCCTGTTGAGAGGAGCCTCATCTACTGGTCTTGCAAAAAAGCTCTGCCACCATATTCCTTCCAGCAATCCATTAATTATTTTTTCGGTTACGATCTTCCATCTGTGCCCTTTATGGCTGCTGCTGTGTTGTTATTGCTGTGTTCTGATTGACTTGAGAATTGAACATTTCTTTGGACTTTCCAGCAGCGTCAAGATCGGTCACTTGCTTACATTGTTCCTCAAATCAGTTTGCTTTGTCGTTTCATATCTTTCTTCTTTGAATACAGATATAACTCTATGTAGCTCGGTATTTCTCAAGTGTCCCTCTTCCTCGCCTGAGTTGCTTTTTCTTAAGAAAGCAGTAAGCTTGGTTGCTGATCCAAGGCTTCTTTGGATGTCTGGAGCCTTTCCAAGAATATTGTCAGCGGTCTCTTTTAACACAGACTGATATGATGTCAAATGACTCAGATGAGAAAGTTCATCATCTTCAACAAAAACAAGCCAAAGCTTGGGGAAGACTTCGCAACAAAGTATCAGCACAACTGCACAACATCCGCTTATCCACCAAGTTGAAAGTCTACACAATGCAGTGGCCATCCCTTCAAGGATGTGATCAGTGGCGGCCGCCATAATACTTTTTTTTGGGGGGGGGGGGAGTTACTTTTTTTTTTGAAAATTCACCAGTTCGAGATCCGAACCCAATTTTTGGTCCACACTTGGTGATTTTTAGCCTAAAATCGCATGATCACGTGAGGAAAACCGAAGTTCCCCGCAAAGATGGGTAACCACTTGCCCTATACCGCATGGATGACAACACAACCGCATTCCTAGACAATAGTCTATCTTTATGGTGGAGTTTCACAAGCGTGAAACTCCGTGTTATATACCTCCATTTTTTCCTGATTAGATATTAATTTGATTTTCTCAATTTTATTTGAGACCAGATTTCCAGGGGAAAATTACTTTGTTTATGATAAAAAGAGAGTAGGGGATTTCCCTAGTGTTGTTTGTGCAAGGTGCACCGGTTAGATAGAATGCACAAGAGGTGAATTGGGGATCCCCAAGATGGTAACTTAGAACTGATTCAACTTGGTTTATGGCTTTAAAGATCAACATATTACATGATTAGGTACTTCCCAGGAAGTTAAGTGAATGATGCAAATTTAGGTGATGTAATTTTTGTGAAATCTGATTTTGACTGCTAGGTTATTTTTATGCATAGAGGATGTAATGATTATTGTTACAAAGGGGAATCTAACTGCAAGTAGTTAAAATACCTGCCACTGGAAGTACCGAGGCCAGCCAGTTGATATCAGGAGCTATACAGTATGGTTATAGCTATAGTAGATTCAACCCATCGTGTCCCTCCAGTAACTTTTTCGAGGTATGGGCTTGCATGAGGGGCAACTGTGCAGTAGGGGGAAATTAAAATACCCCGCAATCTATTCAAACATTTAGTCCTGATAGCAGAAGAAAATCTTCCTTGCTCAATTAAGCTTTCAAGTCAACGTAAGCGCATTTATAGTCTAGACTAACTCTCCAAATATTCTTATTGTATTTGCTTCACTAATTGTATTCCATGTAACGGCGGGTTGAATGTAACTGACTTTTGAGCGCTTGTGTTTTGGAAAAGAAAGAATAACAAAGGTCTTGCACACTCTATTCAAAACTGTCGTAAACATGAAAGACCAGATTATCTCAATCCGTTTCATGAAACAGGTGAACCGACACATACTGCCTCCTCACTCCCACTAATCGACGCTGTCCAAAACTTTTTCTCTGGTGACACGATGGGTTGAATCTACTATAGTTTGAATTCTACAATATGATAGATGTGTGCTCTACATAGTGCTAGGATTTATATTACTTTTGGAGACCGCCGGAGCTTTAAACCTATTAAACTGTTTGGTTGTCGTCTTTTAAGCCAGAAGAGCTTTAGTTTTTGGGATCAAAAAGGATTCCAGTTTGTGGTACTATATGAAGACATAGCGACAGACTGATGTGGTATAATCCCTGATTGTATTGTCAGATATTAGTGTCCTCGAGGGAAAACCCCCGTCGTCTTAACGCTAGCCAAATACCTTCAAATCTCAGAAATCGCATGGAATTACCACTGGATATTTATGTGAACTATGCGCTGTCATGTTTGAGTCTTCGCTGTGAGGACATATCATCGTTGAACTGCAACGCTTTCCCACACAGACACTAGTAAACTCTTAGGTATCCTACCTTAACAATCGTGTGTAATTTTAATATATGTAATCCGTAAAAATCAGCGTTATACAAGCACCGTGCTTATAATAGGACCATGTCGAATCCGGACAAGAGAGCAAAAAATTGATTAGCGCCCTCCAACTGATAAGCTCTAACACATAGTGTATTTATCACTTTGTTAGTCCGATTTTCACGATTCAAAATCTTATGAAAGGTTACAGTAAATGAAGTTTGGATATTAAACCAAGCTTACCTAATGTTATTGATTTTTTGAGAAAAAATAAAACCAATTTTGGGTATCGATGGGTACTATCATTCTGGGACACCCTGTTATTTGACATTAATATCAAACCGAATACAGAATTTGAGCCCCTTTTGAAAAGAATCTGTGCATTCTAAATTGTTTACCCAAGGATGACCTTGAACCATTTTAGAATTGATATGTTAAAAGATAAATGTCCTAGATATAGAAAACTCATACATTTTTTTTAATCCATAGGACCAGATGCAACTATGACTATACAACTTTTAACCCATTATGGAAGCATTTACAATTTTAACCCCTGTTAATTTACCCCCTACCCTATCTCAAATGCTCAAGGATGCCAAAGTGGCATTCATCCAGATTTAGATTTAGTAGGTCAATCTTGCCTAGAAACCATCAAAATATTTTGTGGGAATCTGGCAAGGTCACATACAAGGTCTTGGGCGAAGCACCAGAATAAGTTGTCCCGGGTACTGATCAAAGAAACACTGAATGGGAAAATTGTTAGATTGATTGCTCTACTGATTTCTAAAAGAAGAATGCCTCAATTTAGTACTCCGATACCCATGGTTACTCTCATTTTCCAGGCATTGTTTGGAAAACTTCAAGCGGCCCGTGACTGGCCCTTTCAGGTAATTGTTCAACCGCCTCACGCGTGACCACTCAAGCAAGACTAACTTTTCAAGCCAAAATATATGATGGCAGGGAACTATGGGGTCATTCTGACCGCTAGTGATGTTGGCAAGTTTTGCCGAAAGTTTAGAAAACATCGAACTTTTTATCGAAAGAAAACAGCCAAATCTCTTCTATTTTCAGTAAGCTAATTCAAGGCTATGTGGCTGAAACCAACAGGATGTATTTTTTTGGACTGTTTGAAAAGATACGGTCCATTAGTGTGAAATATAGCATGCATGGTGGTGTATATTATTAATCTTTGATTGAAGCGGGATTCGGGCACTACTACTTTTTTTTTTTGCATTAATAATATTAAGTTACAATTCATGGAGAATGTTCGAAGCCCAAAACTATTTCTGTAGTCACTACTGTAACCTAAATTTTCTGGGCCACTGCAATCCCGCGCTAGCGTTAGCAGTGTCCTATCTCAGTCACCATTTGGCTTTATCATGCATTCTTATATTGTATTGGATGGTATTTTTATGTGAGATGAAATAAATTTGATTTGATTTGGATATGATTTCGGGACAGAATCTCACAACCCCCCCCCCCCCCCCCCCCCCCCCCCCCCCCCCCCCCCCTTGTGAGGGTGATGGATTGGCAGCTTACTGTTGAGAGGGTGATTATCGAATTACCTCAAGCCGGTAAATTGGTTCATGGGACTTAATAACAAAAGGCGGCAACGGGATAGGGTCTTTGTCCATGCCTCTAACAGTATTCGTGAGAGGTACATAATGGAATTCGTTGCCCCGTAATCGGTCCAAAACAAATCACGAGGAATAAAAAAAATCATTGCATAACATGTTGTAACTGTGCCATGTGGTATGTTTAGACCCGCATGGATGGGGAAGGAACAAATCCTATTACGTGGCACTCTTTACGAATTAAGGCCTTGGCTGAAACAGCTGTTCAAGCTATGTCATTTCATTGCTCAAGGGTCAGGGCAGGGTTTTGCAGAATGAGTTTGCCTAAATCGTAACCACGGAGCGCCATTTGGCGTCAGATTACGGCCAGCGAAGTAGGTGGTCATCTGCAGAATATACTAAGGAGGGCGACGTAGGCAAATATTTATCTACTTGTACAGTTTTCCGAAAATGGTCCTCCCCCTCCTATTAGAGGAACCGGTGTTGTATACGCGATTTTCGGTATTTACTTCATTTACACATTGGCTGTGTAAGACTTCCTGTTGTTGGACAAATAATAAACTAAGAGCCAATCTTCTGTTTGACCCAATGTTTGACCCAAGCTTTAAGACTGTGATAGGCAAGCCTGGAATTAGCCATGTGTTACTTGTTTATTCCTTAACCAAGACATACTCAAAATAAGTAATAGATCCTCTGCTAGAATGTCAGAGAAACCAAAAATAATTAATTCCGGGGGGGGATAACTGGGTATTCTGCGTCTTGTAACCACCCGCATACAAAAAAAAAAAAAAAAAAAAAAAAAAACAAACGCGAGACCTGGGCATTTCTCGAGACTTGCAATATAGCCGAGTATCTATTCAACTAGTCTCTGTCAGTTCACTAGGATATCAAATTTACTTTTCAGTTGCAGGTAGAGTATAAAATCGGCAGAAATCCGGTGGGTTTTTCGTTATAATGTTGATTTTGGTATTGATTTCATGCCTCAAAACAGAATAAAAGGTCCATAAAATAGCTCAACTGGAGTCTAAAATCCCAGTTAAAATTCATGGTAATATTGCTTGGCCCAGGGTCTTGGATAGAGTGTCCATTTGGATAGGTCTGGTCCAATAGGGTATCCGTTTGAAAAGATCTGGTCTCGGGATAGGGTACCATTCCATCCGTTTCTGGTCTCGCCATTATTGGGTAACCGCCGGAACCCTTAATTTTGTAACTCGGGTGGTTACACAGGCCTCGTGTACAGGTTACCCCACGGGTAATAATTATTGTCATTCTTTCCGCAGGGGTAAAAATTTTCGGACACACAATAATACAAACGCACATACATACACAAGTCTAAAACGCGTAGTATACCGAGAAAATGCTTGTAAATTGACTACTTTAGTAATGTTAAAGAACAAAATTAGTCCACACCCTTCACGAGGCCCGCTTTTGGAAATAAATACAAATCTCTTAAGGAAAGTAATTTTATAATCATATCAAGATTATTGATAAACAGTTCAGGCGTGCCATGGAAATTACCGGGATATGATAAATTAAGAAGAAAAAGATTACTGAAAAACAAGGCTAAGGAACTGGTAAAGGAAACAAATTCCCTGATATGCAAGTACAAACATTATACAAATGATGTTAAACTTCATAATCAGCTGAAGAAAAAGAGAAGTTCTTGAAGTATTTATGATAAAAAGTACATGCTTTTTTCTACGCTGACAAGCTCAGTGGGTTGAAGGCGGGGAAAAGCGTAGTAGGTTTTTCTTAATTTAGAAAAAAAAACCTCTAAGCCAAAAATTATTCGAAAATTGATTGTTGATGGCGAAGAAATTTCGAACCTAAGGATATTCTTTATGCTGAATCTGCTTTTTATCAAAAATTTTTTCTTCTGGAGACATTGAACCATATTAATGATAAGAGTGACATTGACCCGATCTTTTTTTTGGCAACAACCCCTTCGGTTTGTCGCCTTACATTTTATTTTGATATGTCAGAACTTTTAAGCAATTCAATCCGTGTTCAAATAAAAATTAAAGGTATAAAAGCGCTCTTCTTGTATCAGTGGGATTTAAAAGATTATGATATTCAAATAAGTCGATGCCAGAATGACACCATTTATCTTTTAGGACGGTACAAATGACTTCTTTACAGGAAACATTGCGAACCTTGGATCACATTTCATTATTTTATGGTTTGCATAAGAATGATATAAAAGCTACGATTTATAGGTAGGCAGTTTAAGTATTCAATGTTTTCATTGTGAAAATAGACAGATGAATGGTCAAACGATTAATCCATTTTATTATCTTCCTGTATGAAAACATATATGATTGATGTTAAACTTCAATAAGCGAATTGCTGATATAAACAAAACCCGCAAATGTGAAAGATGAGAAATCTTACCTGTGCGGTAGCTTACAGTGATCAAATTTTTGCTGTGTCTAAACTTGTATTCCTTTTTCAGAATTTCCAAACCTCCAGAGCAATTTTTAAGGAGCTTGATAGTATTTTGTAATTTTTTTGTTGGGGAATGGTGTTCAGATAAGTGAAGAGAATGGCTATGATCCTACCCTGTTCAACGAGAGGTTTAAGTATGCGGATGCAGGATTTTTGTAATGTTCTTAAATTGCCTGAGATCAAACGGTTTATGATAAATTAACAATGCCTAATTGGAAATTGCCGTAAGTAAAGTAAATTCAGGCTTTGATAATAGGCATTCTTCTGACAAAAAAAAAAAAAAAAAAAAAAAAAAAAAAAAAAAAAAAACAAAAAAAAAAAAAAAAAAAAACAAAAAAAAAAAAAAACAAAAAAAACAAAAAAAAAAAAAAAAAAAAAAACCCAAAAAAAAAAAAAACAAAAAAAAAAAAAAAAAATCATGGTTTAGATCTTGGTATTGTGTATAAAAAAGACAATAATGTCGGATAATTTTGAATTTTTGAATGTTAAAAGCTGAGGAGATATTCCCTAGCAATATAAAATGGTTCCAGTATTACAAAAAACTCATATCTGCCATCCTAGAGAATGGAAAGAGATAGCATTAAATTACATGTTCATGCTGACACCTGGGATTGTTCTGGTGTCGACCAATTGTTTGCCTATATCTGGGGAGTAGAATAAAATTAATTGCTTCAACAAACAAGTTTCTTGAGATACCGCCACTCTTCAAACTCCGTTTACTTACCCTGTAGATCCGCAATATACTTCACAAAATACGAACTTTCTTTCAAATTTACCCACAGAATATGCTCCAAAAATGATTTTTTGTTAAAATGACTACTTTGTGGTGATGATATCGAAACTCTTGAGCACCTATTTTTTTCATTGTAGGATCGTCACATCCTTTTGGATACAGGTGTTGTAGTGATAGGAGAAAAAAAATCTATGTGACATTAGTTGCAGTATGAAAAAAATCTTGTTTTTTTTTGTGCTTTTTAAATATGTAATCCTCCACTTGCAATATGTTCAATTGTAGCCAAGCAATTCATATATAGTGTAATTGTGTAAAAATGACCACTCCTGATTAATACTTTTCTCCATAATATTGATATGTATATCAAACTGCGAATAAATGAATTGTTACAAAAAAATCGGCCGATTATCATAAGGGAGTCTGGTAAATAGGGTCAGGAAGTTTTACATTTGATGCAATAATTGTACGGCTCGGACGCACTGGCTGAGGATGTCGTACTATATGATAGGGATAATTTTCGGCCATCAGGATTTTGTTGCATTAATGGAAAAGTGATCTTTGCATTTTTTGTATAATTTATAATGGCGCATCAAAGTCATGTGAAATATGTTATATGCTAGGTGCCCGAACCGTGCACAAGTTGTAGATGGGGCTTTCTAGGTGTGGTGGCCCCCCCCCAAAGGCCTGAGAATTGGTCATTTTTAGTGAACCACTGTATGCCAGCAGCTATATATTTTAAACAGTTTGTAGGTGCATTTCATGGGGGGATCATGGTAGATGGATTTTATTCTCCCACCCCACGCCCAATTATCCAAGCATGCAGGGAACACATACAAAGTGTATGGTTTGGCTGTTAAATTTATAGATTTTCATAAGTGTTTTATGTGCGCTGGGTTGTTTTAAGAGTTATTTTGGCAGGGGTGCAAAAAAGAATTTTTCCCAGGAGCCAAGATTTTGCCTATCACCTTCCCAATGAGCTCCAATCTCCTTTCTTCCTTCCTCTCCATTATTTAAAATGGACATAAAACACATGGAAAGTTCAAATGTTGGTTTCCATCGTCATGTGCATCAGAATTTTACGACACAACATGAAGGCGCACACCACTCAAATAAACGTTCCATTGAAATACACGTAAAAGTACCACATCGCGCCCTCTGACTTTACACCCCGCGGGACAATATTTGAATGTTTTGAAAGCTATTTCTCTATCGAGCACAGCTAAAACTTAAAGAATTTGCAATTTTTGATACAAATTCTAGTCTAGATTTTAAGAAAAGGCATATGAAAAACAGCGCCACCATATTTTGAGCAGACTTTTCTGGGTACACCTCATAGCTGCTTTCGACAAGGGCCGGAAGTCGAGGGACTAGTTTGTACACAGAATCGAATTCCTAAATTTTGTGATAATATCAGCGTGATCAAGCTATACTCTTTCACTTTCTATTATAATATACCACCCTAACTGGAGACTGGTCCCCAAGGGACTGCAAAAATATCGCACAAACGTTTTCTTATTTTACCGGAAACTACTACCATTCCCCCAAACGGGAGTGATTTAGTGTGGTGCGCCCTTTGAACACACTTGAAAACATGTTTTGATTTTTTTCTCTAATTTTTTACAAATATGGACCCTTTTAAGAAAAAGTCGTCATTTTTTGCTTCCCACGACACATAAACGGGAGTTATGGCTCTCCAAGTTAATGGATATATACAGACTGTACCCAAAAAAACTATACAATCAAAGCACATTAATTTTTGTGGCCAAAAGTTAAGTCATCTCAACGGAGTTTTACTGATCTTTTAGGAGTGTTCCAGCTTTCATGAGATGGGTTTTTTAGTTGGTGTAATTTGGGGGTTGGTTCAGGAGTTCTGGCTAATATCTGAGACAGTTGAAAAATATGTTGGGCCAGTTTCGGCTAACCTGATATCAACAAAGTTGCCATTGAAAATCACCTTCAAGACATTCTTTATTGGAAATGAAATAAAAAAAATGTATAAAGAGCGCTTCGAGTAATATAACATAAATTTATACCTTTATCGTGTCGAAAGTTACTAATAACTACATGTAGCATTGGGAATTCAATTCCAAACAGTTTGTTGTCTCAGCTGTACTCAGGTTTCAACAAAAGGTAGAACCATAAAAACCCCTTGTTGAAAGTAAACTGAGACCTTGCAACACACCAACCCCCCATTCCTGCTCTTTGTTGAACACTGTTTTCTTCATCATATCCTCTCTGGCATCTTGGAGGCAGTGTGGAATAGGGGACGGAAGATTGTCCCTCCACATTAGAGCATTGTCCATCCCTCAACAGACTAGTTTCACAGTCAAATTCCATAAATTTCCATGGATTCATGATATTGTCCCTGAGAGTGAGGCCCTCATTTCACCCAAAACATAATAATTTCTGGTGCTTTCACTGAAAAATTAATATATTGATTAGTTCAATCTGATTGTACAATATTATTTTGTTTGAAAAGTTTAATCCCACAATGATGCTCACGCCTTAGACCTTTAGTTTCTTGAACTCAGGGGAAAAACTGGCCCAAGTGGTATTTTACCGTTGTGAGTCCAACTGACAATATCTCCGCGGTTTTCCATTCGGTTAGGGTCATCAATTGGATGGAATCAAAGCGAGGATTTAGCTTAGGATATTGTCTAACAAATTAAATCAAAATATCTCGCAACATGCAAGTTATATTTTTTATAATTTTTAGTTTGATTGTATAGTTTTATTGGGACGTCTGTATTCTAAAATACCCACTTTTCGGCATTTTGGCACTCTTTTACACGTTTACTCAAAGAAATACAAACTGTTAAAAACACAGTTTTGGAGAACCAAGTAGGATTTGTGAGATTCAACACCTTTGAATTGTCTTCAAGTAATGTAAATTGATACATTGAAAATCACTAGAAGTAATGGATATGCTTATTTCACGGACAACCCCCCCACCCCCGAATCAGCTGTTACTATAATGCTGTAGGACAGGATTGCCGTGCAAATAATAAGGGGTAGTGGTGGGAAAATAGTAATTTCGCATCTTTGATGTGTACTTTTTCAAACTTTTTTTTTTTTTTTTCTCTTAACATATTTATATAAAGAATAAAACCTACAATGGTATTTTCTTCTATAAAATAACTCTAGGGATTAGTGTGGGAGTATTGAATTACAATGTTAAAACTCGACGCACGCTTTCGGTCAAAAATGAAGGGAAACTGGTTTTGACATCCCGCTTCCCTTAAAACGAGAAAACCAATGCGAACTGGACTAGATAATTAGCTATTCCATTAGTCTTTTTAGTCATAATCATACACCACGCCATTATCTTGAATTTCTATGTAACAGTTTGATTTCGCGAAGCGTGTCAACAATCCGTATCGCAACCAGGATTTGAGCCAAAGTGCAGTCCATAGCGAAAAACACGGCATAAATCGACCATTTTCATCAGCACCTTGTTTTCGAGCGATTTCTTTAGTTAAATCATTAAACAATGATTTGTTTAATGCGATTTGGTCAAATCTAGATGTCTAAGTCAAATCTCACAAATATTAAAGAAATCGGAGTCGTTTCGACTCGAAATCGCAATATAATAGTGAAAAATTGACAGTCCGAATAGCGCTTCAAAGGGCGCACACCACTAAATAAACGCTCCATTGAAATACACGTAAAAGTACCACATAGCGCCCTCTGATTTACACCCGCGTGACAATATTTTGAATGTTTTGAATCTCTTCTTATATTTTTTTTTTTTTTTTTTAATTTTTTAGTTTTTTAAAATTGACCAATTTTTTGATCAATTATAGTCTAGATTTTAAGAGAAAAGGCTATGAAAAGCGCCACCACACAATTTGTGAGACAGGACGTGTACGACTCATAGCGCTTCGACCAGGGCCGAAAGTCGAGGGGCTAGTTTCTACACAGAATCGAATTCAAATTTTTGTGATAATATCAGCGATGATCAAGCTATACTCTTTCACTTTATTATAATATACCACCCTCACTGGAGATTGGTCCCCAAAGATCTGCAAAATATCTCACAACGTTTTCTTATTTTACCGGAACTACCTACCATTCCCCCAAACGTGGAGGAGTAGTGTGTGCGCGCCCTTAAGCAGGTGAGGTGCAGGCGTCCCAACCAGGACTCGTGCTGTGGGCCCGAGAAAGGCGTCCAGGGCGGAGCTCCCGGGAGCTTTTGGTTTTAAGCTATTCAGAACCCTTTAAGCCGACTATTTTTTAAGATTAAAAGAGGCACCATTTGTCCGTATTGCCAAAATAGCCTCGCTCCCCAGAGCTCCAAAAGGATTTTTACCAGAGTGGTCAAAATTTTGGTATCTGAAGAAAATACTATTTTTCTCATTTACGAATGTGAAATCTTAGGATTGAGAATGTTTGGTGTGGATGTTATAGCCCATTTTGGTTGACCAATTTGATTTTACAGAGTGACTCTATGGGCTTACAAAATCTTGATTTAGCTCTCCATCAAAACGGGTTGAAAATATCGGCGAGGGAAACTTTACAGATGGGGTTTGGGGATGAAGCATGAAAACTTATATACTTAAGTTAAATGGTTTATCCCCTTCAAATAGTAAAACTTGTTCTTGTCTGATTTGTACGCTGCCACTTCACCCCCATGATTCCTAAAATGATGGCCATCCACAGACTCAATGGTTGACCTCAATCCTACACCTGCGTTGTGAAGAGAAAAAAAACACCCCCCCAAAAGTAATATTAAGTTGAGACTCGATCACTGATGGTCAAGCAGTTAATAATATGACATACTTAGCAGACCTACTTATAGGTTCCCCCAAAACGAACATTATAGAGTGTGAAATTAATTTCCTGGTCCTTCTTGGTCTTTATTTGTGAAAAGAATTTTGTTGATTTTGGAGTGTCTGCTGCTTCAAAGTTATGTTGACATTTTAATTCTGTTAATGCAATCAGAACTTTTGGAGTTGTATTTCTTTTCCTCAGATTTCAACATTCGGCTTCCACAATTCCTTGTTCACAAACCACTTTAAATTCCTCACATATTTGCTAGGTTTCGAAATTTCAGTTTCCTCTATCCCCTCTTTATTTTTTCCGCTTTAATTTTTAAACCATTAGCACTAGGTCCTCATCAGCGACTGACTTATCTGAGCCTTCCACTTTTTGACACTCATATCATAATCAATTTTGTCTTTAATATCACAATCCACATGGTTACAAACACTTTTACATTTTCCCTCAGTTATATTCCTCACATTTCTCCCAGCTTTCTTTTCCTCGAATTTTATCCTAGGTTTCTTGACCCACATTGTGCCCTGGATTTATTTTCCTCACATACCCCTAGATTTCCTTTCAACATTCCCTGGGGTTTCTTTCCTCACATTCTCTAGGTTTCTTTTCCTCACATTAGGTAGGTTTTTCCCTCACATTAACCAGGTTTCATCCTCCTCATTACCATCTCCTAAACTGTTCCATCATTTCTCCTAGATTTCTTTCCTCACATTCCCTCTAGGCTTCTTTCCTCACGTTTCTCCTAGATTATTTTCATCACATTTCACCAAGGGTTCTTTTCCTCATATTTTCCTGGTCTTGTCCTCACATTTCCGCAGTTCTTTTCCACACATTTCTCCTAAGTTTCTTTTCTTCACATTTCCATGGTTTCTATTCCTCACGTTTCCCCTAGTTTTCCTTACCTAGAGTTACTCTCTCATGGCCTATTTAGAGAACTCTTTTTTTCTGTCTTTTCTATTTCCCCGTCTTTTATAGTTTTCCCTTCCTATTTTCCCTTTGTCCTTCTCCCAGTGTTCTTTTCCTTTTATTTTTTCCCTCAAGATTGTTTCCGCTTTCATTTTGCACCCTTTTGTCTAATTCCTCAAATGAGCTCTCAGTCTGTGAGCGCAGCTCCACTCCCGCCACTTTTGCCACCCCTGTATTTTGGTGAGGTTACTCTTAGCCATGTGCGGGTGCCTAAATATGTATGTACCGGTCGGATGTTTGAATTAGACTAAACCACATTTATCAATGGGATGCAGTTTTTATATGTCTGTGGTATTTTTGGATGTTTGTTAGTTTTTAGGTGTGTGTGTGAATAAAGGCAGTAGCTAAAGAAAAAAAATATTATGAAATCACAAAAAGCAATAACATTTATTCAAATGCATTAATTCATTCACATGCATTCATTCTTCATTCATTCATTATCTTTTCATTCATTCCGGCATTCATTCATTCTTTCGTTCGTTGTTCGTTTATTCATTCAATCATTCACTGATTCATTCATTCACCACTACACAATGTCATGTAATATCATTTTCAAATCTCTAGCTTTGTTCAAGGGACTTCTCTGTATAGGTTTTTAAGAGTGCACTTAAAAAGCTCAAATTCCCAAATAACTTGCTTTGTGGACTTTGTGACGTAATACACTGCGTTTGGTATATGAATGCTCCTGATATTTTTCTGCCTCTGCGTATTGATATCTGGTCAATTTGTGGAAAATGTCGAATGCATTGGATAATGGGTTTAACCATATTGACGAAAATATAGATATAAAAAAGTCCTTTTTTTCAAAAAGTGCTAAAAACACCCTTTTAACCAATTTCTATCTTTAGCAGCCGGAAACTAGACCTAAATTGGGTATCATCGTAAAGAAAATGAGAAGAAAATGTAGGCTTGTAAATGACGTAAACGGTCCACTATTTTTGGAGGTGGAATCAAAGTTATACATAAATAATGCTTTTAAGTAAAAAACGGTCATTTGGGGACGCCATCTTGGTTTTTATTTTTTCGCAAGAGGCTTATTTAATCCAACATCACTTTTCAGACCCCGAACATATACACTATGCATATATGGGGTCCAAAATTTTAGAGCGGAGGCTGTAAGGTCAAACCTTTTTAACGAGATACACTTGATGGCTCCTAGACGATAGAGAGAGTCCAATCTTCAGTTAGTAACATCGAACCTAAGGAGCTTGAACAGCGTGCAGAAGTCAAACTTGGCGCTCTCTAGTTCACATCAAGCAATCTGGTAACTTTGAAAGGCACGTCGACAGAAAACTAGCCGAAGAGAAGAGAAACTTCACCTCACAGCATCTACTGTACGACATGATCGCATCATTGGCCTGTGCATCCAGGATAGGGCTTCACAGTCATCTTCGTACTCGTTGCAAGAAAACTTGAATTGTGTGTAACCGTTTTCTTCGAATATCGATGGACAACCTATTATTATATTACTTCATATTTGTGGTTCCACCAATCCCCTCACTCAGGTACTTTTCCAAACTTCCATTTGATTCTCAGCTTCTGACGGTGCGTTTTGATAATGTTCGTAGATGAAGGTGGCGTGTCCCATAACTAGTCACGTGTATTTCCGCCCGATACGGGACAGAAAATAAAAAAAAAAATTACTAAGGTTTATAGAGTATATATACAGATATCATGCACGCATGTACTAAACTAGGCTACCGATTCAGATATAAAACTCTTATTTTGGGTCGTATTAATGCCATGGGGGGGGGGGGGGAGAAGCCCGTGGATCACGAAATCCTCCTTTAACGTGTGGTGACAGGGAAAAAATTACTACAAACCATAACCATTAAATTACAAGGCAACAGCACCAACAATAGTATTTGTAGCAAAACACGCTAGCTTTTTGAAATAGCCACAAAACTAGGGGTAATGCAAAAGCAGAAGAAATGAAAATAATAAAAATAACTATACCAAAAATAAATGAATGCAAACCAGAAGAAAGTATTTTGCCCATTGAAAAGGTTAAACGAAAAGTTTGTTTATTATTAACACTGTAAAAAATACTGTAAATTTTACAGGAAAATCCTTGCAGCAATTCTGCCAACAAATTTCCGTAAAATTACAGTATACTCTAAACATAATTTAATCGAAACACTGAAAACATATTTGGTGAGTTATTACAGAGATCGTGAATGTGTGGAGAATAATAAAGCACTGACGAACACCCTAAGTTAGTTGGCCTATTTACAACTTTTTACGGTGCATACTGTAAAATTGACAGTTTGTTGTAAAACATATTGCATCAAACTGTAAAGTATATACAGTAATTTTGAATGGAAACCTGTAAACGCTGTACTTTTACGGGATTTGTTGGCAGAAAATTTGACATAAAATTTACAGCATTTTGCTGTATTTCCCAAATTACGGCCAAATACTGTAATTTTTACAGTATATTTACTGTAAATTGCACTGTTTTTACAAGCGAATGTGCACCTCATAGCTATAGCTTTTCGTAATTTCATAACAACACTGTAAAAAAATTACAGTGCAATTTACAGGAAAATACTGTAAAAACTTACAGTATTTGACTGTAATTTGGAAATACAGGAAAATACTGTAAATTTTATGTCCAATTTTCCAAGTCTATAATAACAAAATCTAAAAGTGAAGACTTTATTCGAATTTACCTGTTGGATTTCTTAGTTACAAAGCCTCTGACCCTTTTGATTTTGGTACAGGTGGGTTGTATATGTATTCTCTTTCCATTGATATCAAAAAACGTTCCAATAGTTCCATTTGACGTCATAGTAATTTTTTTAATGAAGTAATAATCATGGGAAACTTGATTTCTCCGATTGTTGCTAAAAATAAGCCAATTTCTATTTTGAGTAAAAAATACAGGAATGTGTGATTTTGCTAGGTTTTTGGGGTGATTATGAAAGGAAAATCAAGTTTTGTAACATACACAGGCGGTATTAAATATATTTTTGATAGAAGTGAAAAAAACACTCTTCTAAGGTGGCAGCCATCCCCTTCCTCCAAAACTGAGTCTTGTCTTCCACTACCAAAGGTAAGGTGGCGTGACAGATTATTTTGCGCTAAAATGAAAGCAAATTATGGTCCCAAGATTAGATGCAGCCATTAGGTTTCAAATTTATGTGTTTTAGCTGGCCGGATGAAAAAATTGTTGGCAGTGGTAAACACCCCACCTTCCTCCCCCAGGAAGACGAAGGTTACCTCAGACCTTCAATGGTGGACTTTGCCACTCATAAGAGGCAAGGGGTTCCATTCAACCTACCTATCAAACACCCTGACAATGGATACGTTTAAACACCCTGACGACGGATGCGTTTAAGTTGGGGGGGGCTCTCCTCCTATCTCTTCGGGGGCAGGCCGCTGACCAGCCTCCGTGGCTCATCACCGCATAAACGTCCTCGAGTTGTTCGCCGTCTTTCTGGCATTGCGGCACTAACTCCCCGTGGTCAGGGGGAAGGTAATTATTGTCCGCTGCGACAATATGAAGGTGGTGACATATAACCAATAACCAAGGAAAGTGGTGTAATCAGTCCCAGCCTAAGCATGGAAATTCTTCGGCTATTCGGGTGGTTCCGAGATTAGGACTCGGGCTGATCGCCTCCCGTGTTTCTGGAGTGGACAATGGTTTGCGGACAGTCTCCCAGGAAGGTCCCTAATCCCAGACACAGCAAAAAGTCAGAGGGCCGTCGGTGGAGTGGCAGCTCTACTTTGCAGTTTGCCGCACAATCTTCTAGATGGTGGACCGTCCACACGTGGATCTGTTCGCCTCAGGCTCAGTCACGAATCGTCAGATTGTGGCATATTAGGGGCCTACTCTTGGAACCGGATCCCCGGGCAGTCAAACGGGACGCCATGGCAGCGGACCGGTCAGGATTGATAGCCTATGCTTGATCATAGCTTCTGCAGGTTGCCATGATCCCAAAAGTCCTCGAGTGGCTCTGTCTCGAGACTGCCTGGTCCTGCTGGTAGCCCATTATGGCCACGGTAACTGTGGTTTCCAAGGCCACTAGATCTGCTTGTAAGGGAACAGATCCATCTTCCAAAGGGAGGGGACTTGGTAAGAGGTCCAGCGTTCGTCCCAGAGTACACCACCCACTCATACTCCGAACCTGTCTGGTGCAATTCTGCAGACTGTACACTGAGGTGGGACTTTCTGACAGACTGCCATGCTCACTGTTCAGGCAAATTCACTAGAGCATTATAGGATTACCATGCAAGGTGTGCCGATAGAGAGTTCGATCCATGCAACTTCTGAGACCGTGGACCAGGTTG
>JAMKCH010002712.1:0-83350 GCA_023653785.1 Ophioderma brevispina
TAGATTAAACCATAGGTTGAACTGTGGTGCCATTTCTCAAACCTATGGTTGACCATGGTCAAAGCATGGCCAAGTGCAGTTGGCCATGGTCAAGCACAGTTCTACCATGGTCATCGTAAACCATGCTAGCACAGTTGGCATTTTAGTTAAGTCAAAATCATCAATTATGTGACTAATCTTTGGCAAGTAAGGTTTGATGAAAGGACATTTTAGAGGGTTTTTAGCCCACATGGGTACGTCCCTCTGGAAAATGTCGGCAATTTCCACAGGAGGGGGGGTAAAGTTTCTACGGGGTAAATTTTAAATAATGGTCCAAATAACATTTAGTATAGCTCAAATTGTTCGTGTGGTAAGGAGTAAAAAAGTCTATGGTGACCTGCCTGTAAAATGCATCGTTATGGAGATATACAGCAAAATAGGCTAAATGTCAAATGCTTATTCAACAGAGGTCAAGGTCTTATACTGGTTTGATTGAGTTTAAAAGTATCTTTAAAAACTTTGATCAAATTACATTGAATTAAATTATGTATGGTATACCTACACTTGTAGCATCTGGAATTTTGTCCCCTATTGAAGTGTATGGGGAAAGTGCCCCCTCCCTGTAACCAGGAAAAGATGCCAAGAGGGCAAATATACCCAACATACTTTAAATCAATGTAATTTTATAAATTTTTTTATAAATTTTTTTATAAATACTTTTAAAATACATAGGGTGTATGTCATACACCCTAGGTACCCCATTTACCCCATTTATGACTGCATTGAACCCCTGACAAGTATAAATTATTTCTATTCATTGGCCACATGTTTAAGCCTTCTTCTCTCCAGACCTAATAAAATCAATTCGGTTAACATGTTTACAGAGGCCTAATTCACCACACTTCATTAACTTATTCATGTTCATAGACATGTTACATGTAACACTTCACCTAGTATATCGGTATTAGGAACGATCATAATACGTGATTAATTTAGCACATGTTTAGACTTATCAAACGCGAGATCAGAGTGGATACCACTTGTGAGACGAAAACTGAGAATGTACGAATGCGCGGCACTGCCGATCATGCCGATCTGCAATGCGGCACAAATTGGAGCACATCTGTAGTGGAGATGACACATAATCTGCTACCCTGATTTGCGACAGAATTGCATAAATAATGCAATATAGGGTAAGATAGTATCAAGAATCATTAGCAATTGTACTTTATCGTGGGCGTGTAGAACATATAGAGAGAGAGCATGCTTATTGAAATAATCAGTATTCGCTGGCATTTGGATCTAGCACACTAACTGGGCTAAATAATACAACATAAATTTCTCTCTTTTTGAAATGGCACTCGTAATGAAAAGATATTGCAAAACAAATTAGATTTAATGGCACTTTTCTTTTTACTGTGTGTGCGTTTGTGTGTGTATGCATATGTGAGATTTGCAGTTAAATACCATTTTGCAGTTTTAAAATTTCACAAATCAAAATTTAAAAAGGAAGCTCTAGGTAGTTGATCATTAATTTTATTTTTGTAGCTAGGGGCATGCCATTTTCTTAACACATACTAATCTGACTTGACAGTAAGCTGCAATTATCGCTATAAATAACACATTATCAGTTGTTTATCCCTTTGGCTGGTATTCTCAAAGAGAGTCTAACTTTAGACCCAGGTTTAAACTAGGGTTAGTCCTACATGAGTGAACCTTTTTCCCTTTCAACATACTAAGCAAGTTTAAAATAGCGGGTGAGAAAATTCCTCATATTATAACAGCCCATCCATGAGGAATTTTCTCACCCATTCCGGAACACCTGCAGATTTTGTTGAAAGGAAAAAGGTCCACTCATGTAGGACTAACACTGGTTTAAACCTGGGTCTAAAGTTAGACTCCTTTTGAGAATACCAGCCATTGGGTTTTGTGGACGACTACAGTCACTTATACTCTGGCTCATAATTTCTTGGACAGTTTAGAACGTACACCCGCTTTCCCGCCAAAACGGCGCACCATCGGGTTACACGTTTGATGCAGTACGTGCAACAAGCTGTCCAAGAAATTATATCTCAGAGTATAGAGTTCATTTTTTTTCTCAAAAATTTCATTATTTTTCAAAAATATTGCATTTTCAGGATCATATTTGGAATCAGCATGACGAATGTATTCAAAAGCGTCCAAACAAGCCTAGTCTTGAATTAGGGAGATGTTTTGAGATGGCTTCCCAATATGACCTGCAGTCATTTGGGAAGCCATCTCAAAAACTGTTAACTTATGTATTGTAACGTATACAGAAATGCTCAAGGATGAAAGGGTTAGAATCAATGCAATATTAAAGGGATTAGCAGCGATATTGCGAGAGAATCGAAAAATGTGGAAATGCATTTGTTTTAACATATAAATCAGGGATAAGTGTGTACAATTCCATATAACTGCTTTGATGTAGAAACAAATGACCAAATAGTGAAAAAATGAAGTATTTGAGGAAATTTGTCATACCGTCTCCCGCAAATAGACACACAGCGATGACGTCTCAAAATCTACAATAAATAGCTGATTGTGGTTTACACTAGCACAGAATAAACAAAGATCAATAATGTTTGTGCTTGAGGTCAAACTGTATTGATCATGGTGCATAATATCACACTTAAAATCTGGGATATTCACCAAGAAAGGCTTTTTTGATCTCAAGTCGGAATTTTGATACGCACGTATAGAAATTAAAGAAGCAGGTAAAACGTACTGCCTTGTCTTTAATACACGGATTTCAAGTCAACCACTTGTAGGCTATGTTTGCATATCCATGCCAGTAACAAAAATACAAAAATATGAATTTTGATGATTTTTTTCGATGTTTCGGTTTAGCAAATCGCTGCTAATCCCTTTAACATTGTATTCTTTGGAATTTTGAATAAGATGTTGTAACATTGACATTGTTTGAAACATCGACATTGTAATCCAATGAATGCAGTTGAAAGCAAATACCTCGGTTACCAGAATTGTAAGCTAAAATATTGCTTCTTTGATTCTAACTGATCGGACCTAGAGTGTTTGAGGTGGACAACTTTGTCTCCTGATGTTTTAGCATTTATAATGTTATCCCTAAGTCCCCAGAAGCAAAAACATGTGATTACTGAAAAATATGATTTTTTTCTCTGATTTTGCACTTAAAAAATTATAAGCCTCAAAAAGATGACCTATTTCAGTAAAAGCCTAAAGGTGTGTCCCCAATCGACAACCTCGTCCCCCACTTTACTCAATTAAAATTGAGATTTTGTAATGTGGAGAAAGGACATATATTTTTCACATTACTCCAGTGAAATTTAAGGCCCAGGAAATGTTCCTTAAGATGTTATGAACAAAAAAACGTCAAATGTGGTAAACAGAACAGACACCATGCTCTTGTATTTTGTACCCTTCCTTGCCAGAAGTCCAGCACCCCCTGCCTCTCTACACCCCTAGTTCTATCCCCCGAAAATAACCCCAGTGTAACACAATCTGTGAAAGTCTGTGATGAGCACCTGACTTTACTATTTCTTCAATGAAACTAGGACCTCATCACAGGAAACTAGTTTGTGAATCCACAGGATAAAACGACTGAACTTTCATGAATATTTTATAACTGATGACGTTCAAAATTATGATGTACTGGCTGGCTAGGTTGCCAAGTCAAATGATGTCCAAATTAACCTTTGTATAAAATCTTGTAACCACCAATGTACAAATGAAACTGTACATTATGATGGCCTTATGCAGCCTTTGCTGAAAACATCAGAGTCTTATTTTCAGCCTTTTTGGTGCCAATTTTTGTATAGCAATATGGGTTGTTTTTTCAAAATTTTCTAACATTCGTTGGAAAAAAATGTTCAAATTTCCTCAATCTGAAGCCGAAATTTTCCAAAAATTGTTAGAAAATTAGTCTAACTTCTTCAATCTGAAGCCATTATTTTTCAAATTTGCTACAAGGGTAGTAATTTTGAGGAAAACATGGCAGATTTGTGTTAAATTTGGCCCAAAATCTGCATCACATAGCTATGGCTTCCTTTTTTGGCAAAAATTGGTATAGATATGGGTCCTACTCCCATTCTCACGGAGGCACGTCTCTATACCAAACCAAATTTGAGAACCCCGGAATCAATGTTGCATTTTCCATAACTTTACTGTTAGGGACAGTGTTTAGGGACTATGGATTATGATTTCTGGTTATACATGTAGTTAGGATTACAATTAGAATTATGATGTATGATTAAGGGATCATTAACTGTGGAATAATTAAAATAACAATAATTTTCAATAGCCATGTTTATTATGTTTGTGATCAATCGAAGTATAAAAAGCACTGATATTAAATAGTCTCTCTACAGACTCTATCACAAAAGCACTAGCTACTTGTCAATTTAACCACATACCTCTGATGAAGACTTTGCAGGGATGGATTCAGAGAGAGGCCAAAGACACCACAGATCCCTTACTGGTAACCTATTAAGCCCTATTAGGCCTTTGTATTGTAGTTTGATATCTACTGGTGACCGAATAGAGCTGCAGAACAAAATCTGGCCGCCTTTTTCATGGAGGATCTGCATTCACCCGATTTGTGTCTAGTCCCAAAACACGACGCACATGTTCCTGAATACAGGGCGTGGGTTGTTATCAATTAACCCCTCATCGATAAAATCAGCAAATATTATGATCACATGCACATGGTGCCTATTTTGAGAGATATTCACGCAAAGTTTTTTGCAGTCTATAAGTTAGTACATTGGTTGTTTGTGCTCATAAAACTGCTATTATAATAAATAATAATAATAATACATTCTTGACATTGTACCTAACACCTAATTGAATCGACATCTAGAACGATGCTGAATCAGTTCATTTTAGATGTAAATTTTATAACAACTCTCAAAGCCTGTTTTTTGACGTGGCCAACCCCCCCCCCCCATGGCCAACATGCAAGTCCTGCTGTTACTACTAGGATGGCAAATTTTCAATAGGTGAAATATGTGACATCCTAGTGACTGTGGCATAATGTAAAGTCTTTGAGAACTTATCATAGTATCATGCAGAAATGGGGTGCAAGATATCAAACTATTGTGCTTTTGGGTGAACAGTACCAAATTGGGCACAGATGTAGTCTTGATATGCTAAATAAATCTGGTCGTAGGGGGCCAAATTATTTCCTTCCAAGAGGGCCGCCAAATTCAAAATTGGCCCCCACTGTTTAAATGTCTATTTTTTATGTTCTTCTAATGTTTATTATATGATACAATTACTCCATTTGATTGGTGTTTCGTGTCCATTTTAGAACAGAAATCCCCACTGATTGACACTCTACTGGTAATTCCAATTGTTTACATTAGGCAAAATTAGATCCAAAATGGCAGAAAAATCCAAAATGGCGGCTACTTTGAAGCGTTCAAGAAATGGAACGTTTTTCTTGATTTGTTATGATTCCCTTAAGTTGTTATTGAACAATGTGCAATAAAGATCGAATTTCACACATCTCCTTAAGAATACAACCAACTAAGACTTTAATCTCAAATGGCGGCAAAATCCAAAATGGCGGTTAATTTGTCACTTAAGCTTTGACATTATCAAGAACATGAATGTTTTCCTTAATTTTTTAAATTAGGGTCTGTTGTTAAATTGCTTCTTTCCATTATAATTTGTTATAATTTGGCCAAGATGGCTGCCAAACCTTCGAATGGTCACTACTTTTAGAAGTGTCATGCTGTGCCTGTATGCTTCCTCCGTGCTACTTGAAATGTTTTTTTTTTCATTCAAAATATCATACCCTATGTGATTTGTTGCTTTGTGGTTAGACACAGCCTGTAAAATGTCATCCAGTGTGGGAGAAATCGATTCATTGCCCCAGCAAAACGGATCGCAAAAAAGTCACAGGGCACAGGACACATGTTTACACAACCATGAAACGCTTGATTTCCCCATGCTCTAAGCCTTGGATTATTGTTTTCAATAAAATGATTGCAGGCAGCACGATCCTATTACTTGGCACTTCGATCTACGGCAATTCAAAATGATGGCCAAATTGCCACCACTCAAAAATGAGTTGACTCTGCAGAGGTACTTTGGTGTGTAAGCCTTATCGTTTAGTCAAATGTCTTACTAAATCCTTTCCATGAAAATTCCTTACCATCTAGACCACAATCGCAGTTTTGGAAGTGGCCTATGTGTGAAAGCAGACCCCGTTGTAGAAGCCACCTCAATATCTGCTGACAACAAGTCCGCACCATTGAGCTCGGCTCTGTTATATTATATCATCTACAAACCTCCCGCCGTTATTTCAAGCACCCTCAATTAAATTTCGGGAATCCCACTAAACGCCTTTCTTAATTGGCGTGTCAACAGCCATATAGCCATGGGGCTACACTGAATCAACTAACGACGGAAAACTGTGGAAGAATGGTTAGACAGGCAAACATCTCATCACCGTCACGGCCTAAGCTGCCTTATTATTTTATACTATACTCCCATTGGAGAGAGGTTACAAGCCTGATATATATAGCAATTTTTGATAAACCGTCTCTAACCTGTGTAGCAAGATTGTTATACCCAACCAAGTTGAAATTTTACTTAGTTCTCCAGGTAGACAAGGATGGATATTTATTAATCTTTCCCTGGAGATAGACAGCGCACACAAGTGTTGAAAAAACACCCATGTGCGCCTGGCCGGATTCGAACCGGCGACCTCCGTATTACTAGCACGCTAGGAAAGCGATGGACACCTTTCGAACCTAACACCTATAGATGATATCTATCGCTCCCCTACCAACCCAGTCTTGATAGCTCAGTTGGTTAGAGCGCCGTGTGCAAAATCCATTCAAGACACATATGTACTACGCAAGAGCGTAGCTGCCAAATATCTAATGTGAAACACCCTATGTCTGGACAGAGACCAGCTTCTAACATCCTTAAATCCAGAGAGAGTTTCTCAAGCAAAATCCAAAGGAGTTTAAAGAGAGTCGCCTTGTGGAAAGAAAGACTTGCTATCAACCAAGTAACATCTATTGGATGTTCATTGAACCAGATGAGCATATCCCACCTGGAGCTGACTCCTCATGGGCTGAATGGCGATGTCTCAACAAATTCAGAACCAGAATCGGATAAACCAAGGTTGCCTTGCAGAAGTGGGGCTACCTGGAAGCAGATCAGGACACTACCTGTAATTGTAGAACAGCGCCACAGACAATGGAACATCTCTTGGTCCACCCAATGTTGGCGCAACAATGCACATACAAGGACCTTGCAGAATTCAGTGGAGCAGCCAGACGTTATACCCACAAAACATCTTCTATTTGCATTACAGCCACACTTCAGCAGTTTTTGACATGCTTTTGATGCCTCTGGCAAGGTTGTTCATACAGGACTATGAAGCTGCAATTTTCCGATTTCAGTCAGCTGGATCTGGTAGCTCTGGAGCTCGCAGCAATGCTTGTTCCCGCAATGTCCTGTCTGATATGTTGCTCTGCTTGAGTGTTGATACAGTGCAACTAAGGTAGGTGGAATGAACTCAATGGATCTTGTTCTGTTGCACATGAGGACAACAAATCTTTCAATTGTTGGCATTAGTTCTTTCAAGGTATCTTCTCGAGGAGGAGTTCTTCCAAGGTTGCAAAAGTTTTTACAACATCAGGGAAGATTTTGCTTGCTTCCCATGCGGTGTTCTTCCTTCGTGCAAACGGTGAAGGTGTGAAACATCAGCAAAGACAAAGAGTTCTCTGGTCCTAGGGTCTGAGCAATAGCATGTGCTGGTGTAAAGCTGCGATTCCTTCCGGTACCAAATGCTAGCCAGAGTTCAGTGAGGTTGGACTGGCCGAACAAGGCTACAGAAAAAAAATCACAACGTCTGTGTCCACAGTACGCAGCACTGACACTGGTATCCTTGAGCAGCAGCATCGGCTGCATGAAGTAGAAGCCTACTTCTTCATGTGTGCATAGAGATAGATAGTTAATAGATTGTTAGTATCTGATTATTACACCATATCCACTACAGAAAAACTACCGCTAGCTACAGTCTTAAATAAGAAGGCGATGCATGCATTACATATAGAATGAAGGTTCTACAAGTTATCAGAAATAACAAAAACAAAGAATGAGTGAGAAAGGAATGACTGAAACAATGCAAAAATACTTGGCAATTTTTAACAGTAAATGCTTCAATGACCACATCCATTTCTGGATTTTGGTCATTGTAAACATGTGAATTAATTAAACTCAAATTAATACTAACAAGTGACGTTAGAGGCGATTTTGAATTGAAACATTCTTAGAAATTAAACATTGACAGCACTAGGCAACAATAAAGATACCTGCAAGTAGTAATGCTAATAGGACCTGTGAGGTACAACTGACAAAGAAAATCAGCGTACATTTAAGGACAGTTATTAAATTTATAGTGGCAGCTATTTGACATGGCAGCCAAATGTTATGTGATACACAAAGACAAAAATTGGAAAATGTTTAACCATACCAAGACACAATTATGTTTTAGAATGTGATTAAATCTTATCATTACCATGACACATATGAACATCCAATTCCTATCTTTAACATGTCAAATTACAGGAGCTTGCCATTTATTTTACAGCCATTTGAGTATGGCTGCCAATTTTCAGATCAGTCCAATTGGCATTACAACAATAAAGTGTATGTTTTGATATGTGAGGCCCATAGTTTTAGAAAATCAACGAAACCATTGTTTGCCCTTTTAAACTACAAAAAAAGCAGATTTTTCCTGGGAAGCGGGCAGCCATTTGAAATTTAGGCCACTGGGTGACCGCACTTTTGAATAATTAAACTCGATTTGGGTGAAATAACAGAAATATTAATTTAAAAAGTTAAAATCAAGCTTTTGACCTATATAATAAAATTTTACAACACATATTTGCAATATTAAGGTCTTTTATAGGGTGCGGCCCATTTGAAAAATGGCGGCCATATTGGAAGGAAATTAATTTGGCCCCTCGACCAGATTTGTTAGCATATCAAAGATACCTTTGCCAAATTTGGTACTTTTCCCCAAAATGCCACAATACTTCACCATTCTGCGGACTATAAGGCACTGTACAAATCTCTGCATTATTGATTTATCCATTTTCAAGTGAAAATTATGTCCTTATCCACATTTTTACTTTAAAATAAACTTGTAAATGACTTAGAGAATATATGTTTACCTTCTTTCAACCCTCACCCTCCCTCCCCCACGCCTCCCCCCTTTTCTCTTCTCTCCTCCTAAACTCCACTCCCTCGCACCCTTCCTTCACTCCCTCATGTTCCCAACTTTCTCCCCATGTTGCCGTCCCCCTCTTTTGTCTAACCCCCTCCTTACCCCGTGTGTTTCGCTGAACTTCTTTTTAGAATATGAACCTTAGTTCCTTTCTTAGACAAATTAAAAAAAGAGAGGAAAAAATGAGAGAAACATTTTATTTTAGGTTCAACAAGTTTCTAGAAGAAACTTTCGAGACACAAAAACTGAAAGGAGTAACTAAGTACCTCATCAAATAACTTATGCACCTTAGGTGCTTAATTCTACAGAGAATACAAAGCACCAGGCTATGTTCAGTTCTTCTGTTAACTGGTTTAGGGCACATTACTGTTCCGAAATAATATGGTTAGAGGTAACACTATCACATTGTACACTTTGCACAATAGCACGGAATTCAATCCCTGCACCCCTGAAAAAATGTTTGTCTAATACACCAAAAAGAAAACATTTCTTCTTCAAATTCCATTATTTGTGGTACACATTTTGTTGAATGGTATGAATGGTCCATTCAAGGAAATCGAAAGCTTTCTTAAGATCACATATTCCTTGCCCTAGTTTGACCCTATCAAATAGACTGTCTCAAACATTTACCTCTTACACATGGGGTTGCTGTACCAATAACCTTAAGATGAACCGAACATCCTTCGAAAATTAAAGGCATACTTGCAACTTTGTTGCTAAAATTTGTTTCTTTCTTTTGATATCTATAATGTAGTTCCATATTGTTTTAAGGGGTGATCAAATTTGGCACTGCCTTTAACAAATACATGTACATCAGACTAGTTAGCATTCAAAAAAAAATAATCCAGGCTTTGGCCAAAACAGAAAAGAGTTTGTCTAAACTTCTGTAGCTCTAAACCCCAAGTGCTATGCATTTTTTTAAAAATCAATTAAAGCTATGCATTATGCAGAAATTCTTAATCACATTTTCAGCCAACTTTTTTTTTCAGCTGCTTTGAGGCCAAATTTTCCTTAAATGTTTAAAATCTCTTGAAAATCTTTAAAAGAAAGAAATGTGGTAAAATGTGATTTTTCACAGGTATACGAGCAGGAAGCTGACATAAAACCTTTTTTTGGCTTTTGGGTGGGTTGGCATAGCATTCAATATGCTTGCCTTTCACCATTGCAGCCCCAGTGTGACACTGGTTCTTCCTAAACCAGGGGAGGCTTTAAAGGCTGACTCAGAGATTTCCCGATGAGGGCGCACTTAATTTTCAAACATGTTTTTTACATATTCATATTGCTTGTCCATATACTTATCATTGTGTGAAATAACTAAGCTCAAATCGAAGTCCTTCATGTAGGAAATCACAACTTTGTTATAAAATTCTGGATCCGGAATTTTTGTTATACACGGTATCCTGTGGCACTGCTAAACTGTGCATAGATGTTTATTGCATGAAAACGGAAAATCCGATTCATCTCTAACTTTGGAATTTTCGATTACTATCTTTATTTCTAGATGACTATTTTTGATTACTACACAAAAAATATATTTCAAAATCTCTAAGTCAGCCTTTTAAGGAAAAGGGACCGGTAGGCAAACACAGGGGCTGGTAGGCAGACTTGTTTTTTTTTTTTGTGTGTGTTCTGCATGTATAGTTTATAATCAGATCCCCATTCGTGAATTTTTGGATTTATAGCCCTTATGTTCCATTACTGAGAGTTTTGCACAGTGAGAAAGTACTGTTGTTTTTTACACCATGCTAACTGAAAATATGGTCCAAATGGTCCAAAAATATGGTGGTGGTGGGGGGGGTGGGTGCGGTCACACCCCTCCAAATTCCACAAAAGGAGAAAAAGGTCCACTTTTGTCAATTTTTTTGATAAAAGATCCAAAATTTAGAGAAAACATGGCGAAAAAGTCCACATTTTGGTGATGAGATGTTCAAAACGTCCAAATAAGGGACCATTTTATGGGGGTTATGGCCAATTTTCCAAAAAAGTCCACTTTTTCGAAGACCCGCACCCCCGTAAAAAATCCTGCGTACGGCCCTGAATACAATGCTACTCTTTACCAAGAAAATCTTAAAATTTTATTCCCAACCCAACTGAAATGGTATGCTCACCCTTTAAACCTCTGCATCATTTTTTATTTTCTTTCTCTTTGTCTAGTAAGCAGGTATAAAACATGAATGTGATGCAGACATCAGTATAGCAGGCAGCCCATGACAAGCATGTCCAGGGGCAGAGTCTGTCTGTTAAAATCCTTTTATCTCAAATACCACATCTCCCACCCACCTGTCTCATGTGCAGCTATACATGTAGGTGGAACAATTCTTCATCACATCTTTTTCTTTCCTTTTCTTTAATTACAGGAACCCCAGTGGCACACACCTTTCTACCACCCTACTGCTTTGGATTAGCTATGAGAGGTGAAGTGAGAGCAAATCTTCCATTGAAACAAGAGCAAGCATTTTCATTTTGTAATGTGACTAAACAAAATAAATCATAGGTCAGCTCAAATCAAAATTTATACTTTCCTTAATTTTTCTATAAATTTCAGCTCTCTTTTACAAAAATGAAAAGCCTATGTTAAAACATAATGCTTGCTTTGAAACACAGGTTTACTTTACTGACCTATATGGGGACAATTTGGAATAACATTTGCATTTATGTGCAGATTTTTTACACCCCTGGTCATTTGAGTATTTGGAACCCCTTCCAAAGAAATTGACAAACCCAATCTTGAATCGGAATGTGGAGAATACATAGCATATTGAAGCCCATTTGGAGCATTTCTCTTCCATGTATGGGCCATTCTCAAAAAAGTGAAGCCAGTAGAGTTATTTCATTCTTTGATCCACAATTGTTTGCATTTTGCCTAAAATAAGTAACCGTGTTAATGTTCTTTTAGTACTTTGCGAGATCTACACGGACATATATAGTTTTCTATAACTTTAAATATCATGATCTCGGGTCATTTTTACTTACTCCATAACAACTAAAAAAACGTGCCAAAATGGTGTTTCCTCCGTCCGTAGCTCTGTGCACGATTTTACAAAGCTACAGTTTACCTCATAATCAAATATTTTATTCAATACCGTGGTTTTTTATTTCTTAAAATGCATCACTGATATATGAATAGGTAGCAATCTTCCAGATCCATTTCTTGTAGGTAACAAGAAGCCAATCCTATGGATTTGCTCCGCGGAAATCAAATGTTATATTACGTTATCAGTGTATTAACTTAATCATTTATTTGAAAAATGTACTGCAATGAATAACCCCTTTTTGCATAGCTCAAAGCAAAAATATGTATACATTGGTAATTCATAACCTCAAAAATGCTCTTGGTTGCAATTTGCCTTGATAAAATTATATTCCATCCAAAATTAAATCGTTCCGTTTTAAGCATGTATTAACGTTAAATAAAGTCACATTAAATTTAGTGAAGAGTCTAAGTACTAAAGATATACTTTGGCTATAGACACACACACCCTGACCTTGATTAGTCCGAATAATTAGGATTAACCTGCAACTCGCCCAATATTAGACACTGAAACGGCATCAAAATGTATAGTACCGTACTTAATCTTACGTTATCCAAAACGAAGACGAAAATACAGGAATCCTCTATTAACGTCGCAGGTAATTTTACGCTTCTTCTGCCAATGCTCCTCGAAGATTTTTTGATAATTGTTTGCCACCAATAGGTAGTTAGTCATTTCTTTACCGTTTTCTTTACCAACCCACTAGTTTTGCCGTAATAATATACACACTGCAGGGTACAACAACATTGTGTCTGGGTTCTAATGCACTTTGTGGTAATATAGTTATTAGGGAAGTATAATGTCTTGTAAGTAATGCCACACAACCCGTATATGCCATTCAGTGTGCACGGGGGCTATGTGCTATTAGGTGTGCTTATAGGGTTTTTAGTTGCAACATTATTGGCTCGTGCGTGAGATAAACTGTAATATACGCAAAGTTTTAGGGCCTAATTTAAACAAATATCTTGTTTTACAATTTTTGTTCACAAGTCTTTAAAAGGTCATGGTTATTTATCGAATTTGTGTCAGACTGATAGAAACGGAGGGAAGTTTTTAAGTAAGTCTGACTTTCCGCGACTAATAGATAGGCCAAGGGAAACAGAATATAGGCCTATAGACCCTCCGTGTTGGCTGTTTTTAAAATACCACTGTTGCAAAACTTACTGATATGTTATAATCTGAAACATATTATCATCATAAAATTATATTTATCTTTTTTTTTGCGTATCGTAAAAATGAAACAGAACTTCGGATGGAGACTCAACCCCGCACTCAACGAAGCTAAACGCGTCCAGAAATAGTATATACTAAGAGCTGAATTTTAATACCAACCATCCAACCCGCAGGCAACAAAAGAAGGGAATCTGGCTGTGATTCTCCAAATAAAGCCACAAGCCACGAAAAAGGAAAGAAAAATGGCAGCCGCTGCCTCTGTTTGAAAATGCGATTTCAATGAAAATAAAGTGATAACAAATACGACACGGATGTGATATAAGGGCAAAATTTGAGACCTATACAGAACTTACTGGCGGTGTGAAAGCAGTATGCTTTTTTTGAAAGGATTAATTTAGAGATATAGACCTACGATTGGTTGGATTAAAGAACAAAATAACCTAATTCGAAAAAAATGGAAGCTAGCAGTTTTGGCCATTGTTTAGTAAAAAAACCCCTATTTAAGTAATCACTGTCGTTATTTAAGCGTGTTGGAAAGTGGATTTTACAAAATAATCCTTCATTTACTGCCATTATGAATGTAATATTACGTGATCCGCATATTACCAACAACGTGAACCGCAGGATACTGAAATAGATATCCATCGTCCTTCAATGCAAGTGATAATTGAATTTTAAAAGAGGGTTAAAATATGCTTATCAAAGGCAAATAAATTTAAGCCCTAAGAATATCAGGATACTATCAGTATTGAAAAAAAAAAGATCTTGTCTTGTTTTGAAAACTTTTATAATATCGATAAAAAATACAAAATAGACGTAGAGAAGGACTGCCGTTTAAAGTACAAATTTGTATCATACCAGTAATTGCTTTCACTACAAGCATTCCTGATATGTCTCGCACCATTAAGTGAGAATTCATGAATTCAAGTGTTAACACTTCTTTTAAAATCAAAATTTATCCGAGATGCATATCGGATAACGTAATATACAAGGCCCAAAAAACAGGAAAAAACAATTTAATTTGAAGGTTCAAATGTAAAAATATGGGAACAGTGGTGTTCATAACTTTTGTTGTTCCATGATGTATGATATGTTAGCTAATAAAAAATGTATGATAAATACATTTTTGCGCGACTTTGTTTTTCCGATTTTTCAAATTGAAGTGGCGTCACTTTTTTGAGAATAGCCCGTATAATAAGCATAGGATTTACATTTAAGTGTATAATAACTGGGAATACATATTAAATAGCATACACAAAGTGTTAGGCTTGAGTTTTGCAAATTGAACCCTAATCAGCTGTTTTGGTTTTTACATTTTTTGACACACTATCCCACAGACTTTCCAAATGTGATTGTTAATCAATAATTTGCTTGTAATTTTTTTAATAATTTAAAAAAGTATAATTTGTACATCCTAACAGGCTATTTTCTTCAAATGCTAGGTTGAAAAACATAAAGATCATCAAGTAAAGAATTTTTCATATCAAAAGAACCAAAAATGTTTTTTTTTTAATTTTAAAGCTTAAAATATTACAGATTACAATCATTGATCTCCATTCAGGGGTGCAGCCAGTGAAGTGGCAGAGAGCTCCCTCGGAAAATGTTTTTAAGGTAAAATCAGAAAAAAGACGGAACTGGCATGAGGAATCTTAACACCATGGAACAACTGTTCTGGCTATGCACTGCTCAATTCTCAAAACTTGCAATCTTGGTTTTATGTTGGAGTGGGTCGCATTTATTTTCTCATTTTGATGCTATAGACATGTTATATAACTAAATGAGAATGAGACCTCATGGGGAACATGTGACGAGCTAGCAAAGGAAGTATATTCACATAAAATGCAGACAGCTGTTGCAAATACATAACTGATGAATAATTCCATATTAAATTTACATTATAGCATCCTAGAGATGCAACTTCCAAGCACAAATCTCGAGAGAGCCATTAAGTTATCAGGAATATTATGCTTAGTCTAAGTTTCTATTACACATTGCTATTACTACTCCCATATTAGGATGCCAGATTTGTGCTTTCAACTCCCAATATGGAGTTATATTTGCATATTCTGGTTAATACCAACCACAATTCTCATCTGAGATCTCATGGTGTTGGCGACAGTGTCGGTAATTGCTGAATAAAGGATACTTTATATCATCATGTTGTGTTGCACTTTTGCAATATGTACGTACCCCATACCGTAATACAGTATGATACAGTATAATCAAGCATATCGTCAAAGTCTTGTTAAGACCTCCATTTTCAGCATCGTTGTTACCCAAAGACCCCATAATATTTTTTTGAAAATTTTGTTGCCGTCACCCATTATGGCCTCTTTTTTTGGGGGGGTTGAAAAAGAAATCACCCAAGGCCCTCTACTTTTTGGAAAATTGCACAAACATTTTACCCAAAGACCCATTTTTTATATTTGGCATCTATAAAAATGGGCCTTTGTCATAAAAAACAACCTCTACAGACAATTTGGCTTTCTCTCATCCAAAGACTTCCATTTGTTCATATTCTGTCACCGAATGTCCCTTGATGTGCCATGCCGTAATTCAATTTAAAATTAAAAAAAAAAACTGACCCAAAATATTTTTAAAAGTATTGAATTTTTGAGTTCAGCAAATATTATAAGCTTGCCAACAATTGCTAGTTTTAACTGATTGGAACAAACCATTAACAAAATGTCCATTACAAGCTGTACACCCTGAAGGTCCACTCACAATGACCCAAACAAAATATTTGGACATTTACTGTCTAGCTGGACCAGCCTGCCTAGACAGGACTGCACTAATACTTAGTAGTTAAATAGCACACTGGAATTCTTTTCAATCAAGTTGAAACATAAGAATGAGTTTGCGCCATTTGTGGTTCTCCAGTTGGGTCTTATTACAATACGTCAACCTGTCATTTGTAAAACGTCTTGTATGACCAAATACTAAAAGCACTGCACAAGTATACAGCAGGTCAGTTTGGGATGACAGACAGAATAATCAGTTTTGTTGTTGTTGTTGTTTTGATAGTTTTGTTTCAATTTATTTATATCTGCACATTTACTTTGAAATAGGCACAAAACAAAAACAATTTCAACTTAAATGCAAGCTTCCGGTCTGACCCGATGGAAGCTGTTTTTGCAGTTGTTTTGTGGTTTCATATATTTTTGCAAATTTCACAAAAATAAACATGAAAAACAAGAATATATGGCAGTGTGGAGAGTATTTGCTGGGAAATTTCCAATGGTGAAGTCTGTGTCACAGACTGTAAAAGATATTTGGTACTGTGTGAGAGCCTAACATTATCAGTTCCCCATAGAGAATATGTGTAAATGACACTAAATCTCAAATATCTCCAAAAACAAAGGGGTTCTAACTTCTATTGATGTTTTTACAGAAATTTTGTTTTCTTACAAGAACATCCCTCAACTGGGTCTAATGGAACCCAATGAGAAAACTGAACATTTCTATTGGTAGTTTTTTACACACAATCTCTATGGGCTCTGATGGTATCATTTTCCCACAATGGTACGTCACTAGGCTAGCTAATTTAATATCATCGGCACTCATTTCCACACCACAAGAATATAATGGAGCACATTTTCACTCGTACTCATAACTTCCAAATCAAACATCCTTTAGCCATAAAATTTCACGGGTAATTAAAAAATAGTACCTTTCTTCAGATACCAAATTTCTGACCACTTCCAGCAAAATCTGGGGTTCTGGGGATGAGGCTATTAGCAATCGGGCCACGGCCCTTTAAACTGAAAAAAGCAACTTCAGGAATTTCTGAAATATTACCACCCAGTAACATTTCCATGTTAAAACAGACACTATCCCTTTAATAGATATAACAAGGACCCTCCACACAACAAACCCACAGGAAATTAAACTCTTGAAGCTTAGATTACTAGGCCGGCATTCTAGGCATTCGACCAGGGTGCCAGTTATGCATTTAGCAATTTTCTGATTGATTACACCGGAAAATTTTTTCATTGTAATTAACAAAAACAAAAGTGCTTGACCTCACCAAATGCCATTTAAGAGTTGACTCAATTAGTGTTGTATAGGGCTCTATTAAATTTCAGTATTCTAGGCTAAGTTACTTTCATCCTATAATGCGAAGTTCATAGTGTGTCACATGCTTGCAAGAACTTTGCACTTGTGGATTGATATTATTCACCCAACTGTGTACAAGCAATTATGTCTAATAGATTTGGTAATTATTGGTCTGGTCTCTGGAACTATGATAAAGCTTCTGCTATTTGATGTTAAAAGGTCGACCCAAGACTTAATCATTTATGAAATTTATTGTTTCTAATTGATTTGTTTTTCATAATGTTCATGTTATTAAAAGGTTAGAAGGTTACCCCAAGACTTAAAGGATTCAACCGAATGAGAGTCAACTTGAACCTTTTTTTTTTGAAGGAATTGCTTAAAATTGAAGGATAATTAGTCTGTAGAATTCTAATAAGTTACAATTTGCAACTGAAAAAAAAAGATAGAAAAAGAAGAACACAGCAGACTACCCAAAGATTAATATCCATCCATTCAGTTATGTGTTGCAGTAAGTGTCCGTACCGTCGGACAGTAATCCCTAAAATATCCCATTTTGACAATCAGACAAATTTGCACGTAATTCTAATTTGAGGCTGAGGCTGTGATCACTAAATTCCACTTAAAATTTAAATTTCTTACAGGCTGATTTCTTATTTTATTCTTTAAATTGTATCTCAAGCTAAATTTCCACTTTTCAGTCGTAATAAGTGTGAAAATGTGACCAACTTAGCTATTACTTTTTGAGAACATCTTTTTCATTCTCTTTATATAAACAAAAGAAAAGGAGTTTCCTTCTAAATTACTTTGAAGCAAAGTTCTCAATTATATCGTCAGTCTTTGGGGAGCACAATGTATTGAAATAGAGTGGTTTATTGATTTATGCTAGACACTGAAAACTTGGCATTTTTCTCAAGGAATACTTAAACATCAAAATTATGGGCTGTTTGTACTGGGGAGGGTGAGTTATGATTATTTCTTTTATTAAAATTCCCCTCTCTATTGGTGTTTTTCTGAACAAATAACAAAACATAAATTATGCTATTGAAGCTTTGATATACAACTAAGATAAATGTAGAATATCCCCAAGTTGATTTTGGACGCTATATTTGAACAAGTATAACGTGTGATCAAGATTTCTGATTCTAGTAAGATATAAAAGCTTGATCATTGCTTTGATCAGAACAGTTTAAAAAGTATATCATACTATGCCCTTATTTTTCAAAATTCGTCATTATCTAACCGTTAAGATCATTTTAGGCCACCCTCTACAGAAAGCTCTTTCCTGGGTATCTCCACGGGGCAACAATCCATCAGCCAGTTTGTTTTGGAAATTGTCAGAGTTTTGTCCCACTTACATAAATCTACCAGCTGTTTAGCTTACTTCCAAGCACCCTGATTGATTGATGCAGCATCGCTGTGGAGTTAACATGGTACAAGGGCAGGTACAAATCTATTTGTAATTGTCCTGCTGATGGAAATATGGTAGAATGACTGAGTGAATGGTAGGAAGTGAGATGTTTATGGTCAGTGAGTTTCCAGTATTCACATGCCGGCAGTTATGGGGTTTTTGACTGTTTTAATGACTGTTTTAGTTTTACCAGGAAGTGTCAAGTGTTCAGTGTTTTTTTTTGCCCTTAAATCTATTGTTAAAGACTATCAGTGATTCACTTCAAAAATCTAAAGCATCAAATTTTTTTGCATATTCATACAGTTTTGGTTGAAATCATTATTGTAATCCAGACATGTAAACCATGGTGCATGGTTCATTATGGCCAAGCATGGTAAACGTGCTTGACCATGGCAACTGAGCTTGGCCATGCCGTGACATGGTCAAGTTTGAACCATAGTTTTGAGAATGCAATGCAGTCCAACCTAAGGTTGACCCTAGGTTCACCATAGTCAAAGCAGGGTCCAAAAACATGTTCAATGAGCATGGTCAACTATGGTAAAAGACCATGTTGACCATAGTCAACCATCAGTTGGGGCTTTTGTATTCTCAAACCTATGTTTGACCATGTCAAGCAGGCCAAGTGGCATTGGCCATGGGAAGCACCGTACCATGTCGCCTGGGCCACAGGGAAAATGTTAACCCTTTTTCACAACATACAACAACAATGGGGAGGGGGTCACAGTTATGCAAATTTGTTTCATGGTTGTGTGGGTACTTTATCCTACCATCCTCCTATATCTCCCTTATAATAATGGATTGTCCCTTAAAAATAATGTTTTATAAACACATTTTTCAAGGAAACAATTGATTGCTGTACCAGACAACCAAAATGTCATCCACACTCTATGTATACACATTCTCATATCTTTCCCAGGCCACATTGTTATTTTAGTTTTGCAATTGAAAGTACAACACATGAAAAATTCAGTAGATTTTACTCTCTGGTAAGAAAAGCTTTGGGTTTGTACAGAAAATAGAAGGTCTATTTTGATTGGTTACACTGAGGTTATATCACATAATTAGCCAATCAGAGATAGTGTAAGAAAGTTGGTGTTTTCATGTCTTTTATTACAATTGGTTTAACTCCCTGGGGTTTACCAGCCAATTTCATTGGTTATACAATGGGTTACATGATGTATTTAGCCAATCAGAGCCTGGTAAGAAAAGCTTAAAGGTGCAACGAGAGATTTCACATATCAGGTGTCCCTAAAAAAATCAAAAGTACTGATTTTTGCCCTGATGTAAAGCTTCCATCAATAATATCCCCATCTGAAGGATTAAGCTGAGAAATGTTTCTTTGTATTAAAAATTGTGAAATTTCTAATTTTGTACTATAGGAGCAAATACAAAAGTCAGCCAATGTTTTACATTGAAATATAAGCAAATCAAAATCACCTTTTTTCTCTCTTTTAAGACATTTCTGTAGCCAAACACAAGGTAAGAAATGTATTGAGTGTCTGATCTATATAAATTTACTATTACGACACAATATTTAGGTGCCTCAAAATCTCTCGTTGCACTTTTAAGGGTTGTATAAATGCAGATATATAGAAGGTCTATTTTGATTGGTTACTCAGAAGGTATATCATGTTATATGAGCCAATCAGAGGCTGAATGAGCCAAATCAGAGAAAGTTGGTAGAACTCACAGGGTTAAATAATAGCGGGTTGTAGCGGGAGTAGTAGTAGTACTGAGCAGCATGGCGACACAGTAGCATGCAGCCACAATCATAGGCCTATTATGACAGCCTAGTTGTAACCAAGCCATAACCGAAACCAAAACATCAACAAACAATATCCCCTAGACAACATTACAAACCTAAGCTAAATTGGGGTTAGTATGTGAATGTAAGTCATGCAACAACGTACCTGCTAACAGCCTGTTATAGAAACTTACAGACTCGAATCAATGATATGTGACAGTTCAGATCATCAATAAAACACTTCAAGAGACCTTTCCAATACGGAAAACCTGATATGCTGGCTATGACAGACAGGACAGCCACTGATTTCTGTAAGGGGACATGCAAAATTATTGCAGCTGGACATAATTTTGGTGACCTCTTTAAGACCTGTGAAAACCTTTGCATATTCCTCATCAGTTTGAAAATATAGTTATCATTGTATGGTCAAGCTTAGGGGGTGTGAAGATATGGGGACTAATTACAAAGCATGCTTGTGCTTTTATTTCTGCAACTGTAAATTTTCCGTAAAACTAAAATAAGATCCAAATTTAGTCTATTTTTGGCGAATTTAACCCCTTCTTTGTGACGGAAGTGTATGACAAATCACTGGGTGGAAAGAAATTATAGAAAGACTATAAAATTGAAAACTATCCTAAGGGGATATTATTTGTGGTACATTAATTGTCACCTTTTCGCAGTCTGACTGACATGATTTTTTCCACAGCATGCAAACCATTTCAAAACTCAGTGTTCATGAAAAATAAATTAATTTTGCTAAATGGGGAAAAACAAACTTGTAGAAGGACAGGAAAGCGTGAAAAATAAAATTTGGCAAAATACTCATGTTTATAAAGTAGGGGCATATATTACAAATTGGGGAGCTTGCCAGGTCATTTTTGCTGGCAAGGGAAACCTGTGCTGTAAAGATTGATACAAATAGTAATAAGTTGCTGCGGAAATATCAATGGTTGTGTTTGTAATTAATATTTCCGTATCAATAATAGTATTGATTAAATGATTGGAAATGGATTATGTTGGATTTCTTCACACTTGTTATGCGGGTTTTTTCAAATAATTATTACTGCATTGTCATAAAGACAATAGTGTGTTTTGGTAATGTTTGATGTACATCATGAGGCTGACTTTGTAAATTTATTATTTTTGTGTGGACTCATGGACTGTCACACAGGTTGTGATCAGTGTGAAAAGGGCAGTGCTTAAGGGCTAGCCAAGACTCTATATAGTCATGACAGAATTCAACCCGGGAATTCAACTGACCATTGAGTGACCATGAGAGCAGCTCTAAGGATATGCAAGTGAGGCCTAGCTAGATTTTAGGACTAGGCAGCAATTGCACAACACGGTACAAGGGTTAGGGTGGTGGGGGAAGCTGCCCCCCTCCCCCACCCGAGAGTGTCAAAATTCATGGAAAACCTGGGGTTTTAAGCAATAAATTGTATAAAAAATTATGTTTTTTAACCTATATGAGTTAATCTTGTAATGTTTTGCCCCTCCTATGATTTTACCCTGGTGCCGCCTCTGGCACAACTAGTTGTGGGTCAACCAAAACTGAATTAAGGGGTGACCGTTAAGACAAAATTATGATAGATTAGAACACAAGAAATTGAATTTGGTCATTTGCTTATTATTTAGTAAATGTACTGGGCTAGTGGTTCTTTTGATCAGATATGAATTAATCAATGGGTAAATGGGTATCAGTCCAATAAGTGTAGGGTTAACATATTTACCACACACACACACATATACCCACAAGCACACACACACACACACACATATATATATACTACCAAAGTAATCTCCTTTCAGCAGATGACACAAAAAGACTGGGATTTCTTGTTTCAGTATCCAAATACAAGTCCCTTCCCCAGCTTTGACCCATGAAAAAGTACAAAATTGCCAAAATTTACACTAATTTCATTTTTTTACCCCCTTAGAAATTCACCCCCCCCCCCATTCCTCTGGAAATTGTACACTACACTACACAGAAAATCTAGTATGTACTAGAGTACTAAGACCACCTATTACACTCTGCAAATAAAACAAATCCTATTACAAAGTACATGCACATTTCAATTCCAAAAGGTTTAACTTCACCAATCACCATTTGGGTATTATAGATAGGCAAAGTCTATAATCACTCAGAATCTTAAAAAAATATTTTTTATTCTGAATTATGCATTATCATAAACAAATTCAAAATCAGAGTGCAATATGCATTGGCAAATGAGTCCAAACAAGCCTAGTCTTAGGTCAGTGGTTTTTGAGTTGGCCTGCAGTCATTTGGGAAGGCAACTCAAAAACCACTGACTTGTGTTTTATAACCAATACAGACTCTACCAAGGTTGAAAGAGTTAAAGGTGCATGTTCCAATCGTCTTTGGGAACCCCTGATTTACCCGGAAGTATAGTAAAGAATTTGATATCAGAAGAAAGGCCTGAAATTTGAGCCCTCGAATCCATTTCATTCCCAAGATATAAACAAAAAACTGTCATTTTAATGGTTAACCATCAATATTAGTACAGTATTGAATAGGGATTTGCAATATGCATTATTGCTTAGTATCATCAAAACCGCAAGTGTGTTTCCACGGTACTTGATGGGGTGCCAGGTTCTCATATCAAGAAGAGATCACAACTGCTTCTTGTAAATTGTAAAAGTTTATGACACATTACCAAAGCTATGTAACATTTTCATACAAGAATACTTGACAATGCAGTGTAACAGATGGGGAATATTTTGTGTTTTATTTGATTAAATTTGCACTTTTCAATCAGTTGGAAATAAGTGGGAAATTTAAGAACATGTGAAACTGCTCATTTATTATATCTGTGTGAGAAAATGCACAAATTTTAAAACCACCAGAAATGTTTACAATCGATCAATCTTGAAAAATTAAATGCACCAAAATGACTACTTCCACCCTACTTGTTAGACAGCAATCATGGATATTACTTAACTTGCAGTTCAATGACCTATATAGTGTATCTCAAGAAAAAGTGACATCAGTTATCAATGAATGGAGATGTGATTTGAGTTTAATAACCTGTTTCCCCTCAGGCATTTCTCAATATAGCCGCAACCACAACCCTATAATGGTTTCCCAAGCCTGAGATTATAAGAGTAGGAATGAAAGGGAACAAAAATGACCAGGTATATCAAGTGAAATTGTCTTTAATATAAGCTGATTACTTTTCTGTGTACAAGAGATTTGTTGGACTTGGACGTGATTAACCTTGATGTGGAAAAGGATTAAGATTTTTAAAAATATATACGCTGTAAAACTGTGTCACGACAATGCATTTAAATAAGCCGTTTAATGAAGATTGCTTATCAGATTCTGAATGAGGCATTTGGTTTCTAAATGCAGTGTGTTCTGGTTCTAAACGTGTTTAGAAGTTAAATGTGTGTTCAAGCTAAAATAATAGGATTCTTGTTACAGACATGCAAACATCTGATTTGTGATGATTTTTCTGACTTTTGGATTTAGTAAATCACTGATAGTGCCTTTAACCATTAAAACGCCAGCTTTGTGGGAAATTAAAGGTATTTGGAAGCTGAAATTTCAGGACATAAATAAGAAAAATACGGCCTTTCATCAGATATCAAAATTAATACTACTTCCGGTTAAATTGGGGGGGGGGGGTTAAGGGGCATTTTGTGATTCATAGCCTCTTTTTCAGACTTACCTAAAAAATGAGATTTTTATATCATCTGAACCAAGTATAGTATGGTGTGCCTATTCTTAACAGTTACCATGCCCAATAATCCTCGTCTGGCCATGAGCAATTTTACTTCTGCATTTTTCTTGACAGAATTACAACACAGTGGCTTATGGGGGGAGGGGCAGTGTGATACAAACATCTGTGCATAACATCAAAATGCACTGTCAGAATCGACTGAAATTTTGGAAATTCCTTTTCTCGAGGGTATCTACTGAACCATAAACAAAAAATGAGCTGCTAGGATCACAAGATGTACCTTAAGGCAACTAACAAAAAACCCTTTTTTATGGGCCCAACCAACTTTGATTTTTCAGTTTTGCAGAATTTGTAAAAAAGTTTTTCCAAAAATCATGTAAAACCAGCCTGTTTTAGCCCAAATTGATCAATTGTGGCTAATTTTTTTTTAGAAAATTTAAAAATTTGTCATTTTTCCCCTGATTTTTCCAATTTTGGTACTATTTGAAACCAATTTTGACCTCCAGAAGAGAACAAATTCATCCGACCGACCAACCCTACTTACCTACAGGGTTTTTTTTGTCGCCTAAAAGTTATTTTTATAACACAAGTATTTTTTAAGATGGTTTCCCAAATGACTGCAGGTTACTTGTGAGGCCATCTCAAAAAACATTGACCAGGTAAGACTATGCTTGTTTGTACTCATTTGAATGTATTTTTCATGCTGATTCTAAATATTGTCATGAAAATGTGTAATTTTGATTTTTTTCAAAAAAATGGTAAAATGGTGAACTCTGAGTCATTACAGTTGCCTGGTGGAGCCAGAGGGCTCATCCCAGTCTTGTGCTTTCCCATATGGACACAAAGTACAGGGAATTCAGATAGCAGAAAATGTGACTGGAATGCATTATGCGATTTCAATTGTAAAGAAAATCTATTTTATTGTTTCACACTAGAATATGAATTTGATAACAGCAAAAGGGAGATGTGAAGGTACACCATTGGCAATAATCGAAGCTTCTTTTTTCTGAGATATACTGTAAATGTAAGACACATTTGTATGCTAATGGGTTTTGAGGTTACTGACTCACTATATTTGAGTATCATTTTAGGGTAAAGTGTGATCTGGGAGGAAGGGACATAGCATCATTAAAGGTGCAACGAGAGATTTTGTGATATCCATATATTAGTCATTATATAGATGATTTGATCCAATAGAGTTTTACATTGTGTTGGCTTACAAAATGCATTTCAAAGTGAAATTCAAAAGCAATTTTCATTGCCTATTTCAATATCAAACATAGGGTGAAGTTTAGTATTTGATCCTATAGTAAAATTAGAAATTTTACAATTTTTGTACCAAAGAAATAATTCTCAGCCTTAATCCTTTCACATAGGGGCATTTTTAGTGAAGTCTAAAGTACTGTGCAAAAATGAGAATTGCATTGTTAGGGAGGTCTGTTATAGTCTCGCATTTCATTGCAACGGTTACAGCAATGGCATGTTTATCGTAGTATGGGAAAACTTTACAAAACTCTTCATCATTTTTATCTTAACTATGCAACTGCACATTCTTAAATTAAAAACAGGCCAAAAAAGAATTTAAAAAATTAAAAAACACTTTTCCCTATAGGGGGCTAAATAAGATCTGGGATGCCCGATTATTAAAATTGTATTTGAAAGGCCATTGGTGATCCACCACCCTTAGCAGTCACAGGATGAAGATATTTGAACATATTTTACATAAGCATGAAATAACGATAGTTCAGGAGTAAGAGTCCTGTTGACCTTAGAGAGAGATAAAATGTTACTGAAATTTAGGGGTTTTACAAACCATCTGCAAGATCTCTGTTTTACTAAAATTGGTCTGGATATATTTTTTACTCCCTTGGATAGCAATGACAGTAATTCTTGTATTAGTGAAAACTGATAACAATCTCGCAATTCTAAGCAAACATAATCATGGCGTTCAAATTTCAATTGCTACAACAACATCAAAGGAAGCTGTTTCATGACCTATAATGTATTCTTTATGTGTGGACATGCATTTCAATATGGTACTGGACACAGTTAATATTTTAACATTGTAAGCCTAACCTTTTCTCAAGTCAGATAACACTAATAAAGTTGCCATAGCAACCACTGTTTCAGATCACTACATGCCGGAGATCTCAACAAGCCTAAATCCATGTGCAACGATGTATAACATATGCCACGACAGCTTGCACTGTAGATCTACTGAAGCCAAGTTGTCCTTTTAAATGGAAAAAGGTTAGGAGGTAAAACGTGGGCATGAGCTTGAATTGAATTGACCATGCTATAGTGCATTTAAATATACATGATGAAATCGATGACCAGGCATTTGCGATGGTAGTACGAACACATATTGTACAAGGATTTGCTAGACCCATGAAGGGGCAGATTTAACCCACAACTGCAGACTGCCTAGATTGAGACCTACTGTGGTATGGCATTTGTTACACATAAAGCGGTTATACATTAAAATCACGGGGGTGGGGGGGGGTATAAAAATGCTAGCCCCGAACAGTCAGGAGTGGGACCCTATACGATCCTAGTACCATTTTGTCCAAAAATGAACCATTTTTTCCAGCTAAAATTTTTCCAACATGGAAAATTTTATTTCAGACTAAGAACAATTGGTCTATTTTCCCAACAATTGATAACATTGAAAAAGTGATCCATCTCTATATAATGAACAGTCATGCTACCAAAGAGCAGAAATTCGACAATTTTTGATTGCAGCAAATTTCCATTGTAACTGGTGGGCTTGTGAATAAGGGCTAAAGGATTTCATTAACACAAGTTGGCATTACAACTTTGACCTATAGACCTGTACCCAAGTTATTGTGAACAGACTGTCACCTCTCTTGGTTCTCATCAGTTGTGAATGATAATTCACTAGCCGGTCAGGTTTACTGCTTGCTATCTCCTAGCTCTGGGCAATGGACGGATAATATGTCACATGGTCCTTGAGATATGTATGTCTAACTCGAAATACACTTGGATTTTCATTAAAGGGATTAGCAGTGATTTGCTAATCCGAAACATCAAAAAAAATCATCAAAATTCATATTTTTATATTTTTGTTACTGGCATGGATATGCGCGAACATAACCTGCAAGTGGTTGGCTTGAAATCCATGCATTAAAGACAAGGCAGTATGTTTTATCTGATTCTGTAATTACTATACGTGTGTATACATCAAAATTCCGACTTGAGATCAAAAAAGCCTTTCCCGGTGAATATCACAGATTTTCAGCATGATATTGTGCGCCATGATCAATATAGTTTGACCACAAAACACAAACATTATTGATTGTTGTTTATTCTGTACCGGTGTAAACCAGAATCAGCTGTTTGGTGCAGATTTTGAGACGCTGTGGCTGTATGTCTATTTCCAGGAGACGGTATGACAAAATTTCCTCATACTTCATTTTTTCACTATTTGTTGTTTTTTCTACATTAAAGCAGTTATATGGAATTGTACATGCTTATCCCTGATTTATAAGTTAAAAACATGCATTTACACATTTTTTCGATTCTCTCGCATTATCGCTGCTAATCCTTTAAATTTCAAGTTTAGTATCTCAAAATTTTCTAGTGATGTAATTTTTTAAAATTCATTGCAATTGTTTGGAATAAATTTCAAGTTTGGTATCTCAAGATGTTCTAGTGATGTAATTTAAAAAAAAGAATAGCATATTCATTGCAATTGTTTGAATGTACAATAAATTTCAAGTTTGGTATATTTTAGTGATGTAAGAAAATAGAAACAAAATTTTAGCAAACATGAAAAGTAGTCACAGTCCAAGTAGATTAAATTTATCATAGACAGGAACTATGATGGAAACTACTTTAATGGACACTCAGAGATCCGGTGTTAATCAAAACCTCTAATTCTGTTTTGCTTCTGGTGGAAGGTACCCCTCCCACAAAAATCCGTAATGACCCTTTAAATCATTGGCAGCCTCACATTTCGGACCATATTTGCAATGGCTAATTTTTTGACTATAGTCACCTAATTGGGATCAGATATACTGTAAAAATAGCTTTATTATTTAATGGGAGCATTACAACAACCACAAAACCCCTAAAAATAACCCTCTACGGTGTTATGAGAGAATCTTCGGTCATGACAAAATATACTATAGAGAGTTTACCATGTGAGGCATATGACATAATTGATCTCTAGTAACAGCGTTTGCCCATGCAAATTGTCTCTTTTACTTTTAGAGCAATTTTAAGCAATGGCGACACAATTTTGACACTGATATAGGTAGTTGGATATGCAAGAGGCTATTACCACAGCAAAATCTGAAAAATCCAGTGCGGGAATCTTGCAATAGGTCTTCAAAGTCGTTAATTGTATGTTATAGTGCCATATCCTATTCCCATAGAAAGACATGTTAAAACTAGATTTTTGATGTGAAAATCATATGCCCGCATGATATTGCATAAAATTTGCACAGGAGGTCGTAGTTGAAATAATTACTCCAATTAGTTGTCAAAAAAAGTTGGTCGCCGTTGCTATTTTGTTTATTCTTGTTTGGTCATATGAATGAACTTTCAAAAAACAGCTGTGTAGTGTTATTCAGTATACTTTATCAAAGTCACATCTATATTATCGTGAACAAATATAGTATTCAATTAGATGTAACAGAAAATGTGGAAGCATCCATAGGATGGGTAGAGCTATTCAGTAAAGCATGAAATGTGATGGGTTAAAAGGGTTTGCCCTCACACATATTGTTAATACCACAATTATGAGCTTTGATTTAAAAATCCCACTTTTGTATCGCTAGCCAACCAAGACAAGTCGAGTCATATTATGTAGATTCATTAGTTCAAGTCAATTATGTTCCCCTTAAAGCGTCCATATGGCCCGATCGCTAATTAGCCTCGTTCCCAGAAGCCCCGATTTTACCGGGAAGTGGTCATTCATTTTGGTATCAGAAGAAAGCTACTATTTTCTTGTTTACTTGTAAATCTTAGAGCCAAAGGATGTGGTTTGCGAAGTTATGAGAAAAAATGTGCCCATTTTGGTGAACCAATATTAATTTAAACATACTCTATGGGGCTCACAAAATCACGTTTTAGCTCTCGCATCAAAACGGGGTTGAAATATCGGCGCAAAACTGTACAGTGGGGGTTTTGGAGTGAAGGCCAATCTTTTCAAGATGAAAACTTTCATATTCCTTAAATCGGGCCATGGACCTTTAATATAGACCAGTATGTCACTATTAACTGGAGGCAAGCCTCTTTGCTTTCAGCACAAGTCATGACGTGTACAACTTCACTTGACAGTTCACATTATAAAATGAATATAAGCATATTTGAATTGAAGGGAGAGCGGAGGAAAAAAACTAATGCTATAAACATTGCCAATTTTAGAACCATGTGTCCCACCACATCAAAACTGATGTAATGTTCAGAAGAAAAAGAACACTTTAATATCTAAGGGTTAGTCTTGGAAAATAAAAAGCAAAAAACATTCCAATGCTTATGCCCCATCCACCATCACAAAAGCGGCATAATCTTACAAACATTTAAAAGGTATCCATATTAATAAACAAAAAGTCAGATTCATTTTGGGCGAGAGGGGCGGGGGCTAAGGACGAGGAGAGGGAAAACCGGCGGCGGGTCTAACAAAATATCCAAATCAACAAAAATGTCTTGCAAAGCGCAATATAATTTTTAGCCATAATTGCTGTGGTTTTAGAGGGGGGAACTCTAACTTTGGTTAGGTTCTAAGCCATTATGATAGCGAGGGTTCTTTTTTAACAAGAAGGCCTATAAAACAACCTTCCCAAAAAATACAGGTGGTACTGCAAAATAGTTATGAGATCAGAATTGCCTCAGGTCATGGAACATTCCACTTACACACTGTGCGTAACCAATGAACTTTTCCAAGAGCAAAGTGAATCTCTGGGAAGCAAAAAATTGATATGGGTACCAAATTTTACAATGTTTTTTTTTGGGGGGGGGCATGGAGGGAGGGGTTCGATGTTGGGGAGGGGGTGCACTAAAACAGGACCAAAGAGGTTCTAAGCATGAGGGTTGCTCATATTTGATTGGTTCCAAGTGATGTACTCTATGACAAATCTGAATGTTCCCTACCTCTAGGAGCCTACCACTGTACTTCAAAATGGGGGGGGGGGAACCATTTTTAACACCTACAATTTTTTAAATATTTTATTTTTTTACTTTGGGACTTATTCTAGGGATTAAGGAGAACCCGTACAACGAATAATATTAAACAATATACACTATAAATAATTCTTGACCACAATTAATCGAGTCGTTTCAATAGAAAACGCGTTCTAATAACCCTAACATGAATTTAAACGCATTTAGAGTCTGACCATGTGCTATTTACATCGCTCTAGTGTATAACGTGTTCTGCGATACGACCGGCACGTTTAGTTCATACATGCCATAGGAAATACCACCTTATGAAATCATTATGCGTGAAGATGTAATGAAGCTACTGTGCCGTCGGTATCTCATAACACAAATACATAACCCATAATACAGTATCGCGAATTTCAAATAGCGCGTGGTCAAATAAAATGCTTTTAATTCGGTTTTAATGGTTAGTAATAATTCTGTTTCCCATGAAACCACTCCCTATGTGTTTCATAATTGCTTTTATAATAGCGTACATTGTGTAAGTTATTCTTGAGACAAGGTTCCTCCTTTAATTAATACGGGTGTAAATAGCCCCAAAAGACTTTCAAGCCAGCCCCTTTCCTGGACATTCCATGCCATTTCTAGGGAAAGGACACTCCATTTGGAGGTTAAATTAGGCACAACACTCGTAAACAGATTGTCCCAGCCGAGGAACGTCACCAAATAATTTGTCAAATATTTTCACACATTTGAATCAAATTGAACCAAACTTGATTATTGATACCAATATAAGTAAGGTTTTTGACAGTATTTTGGCTCCAATTCCAACACAGCCTTCCTAAAAATAATCAAATCAAATTCAAAATGACTTTTGCTTTGATATAAGGCTATTTTAACAGCATTACTGTTACCCAGAGACCTTATTTTTTCTCAGTTAAAGTTCTTTGACTGGCACCTTGCAATGCTCCATATTTGTTACAAAATTGTATCTAAATATCCAAGCAATCATGCTCTCACCCAAATATATTTTAGTACATTTTGCTGTTACCAAATGCCACAATTCATGCTGTCAGCAACCATCCCATAGTTCTGTACATTAATTTTGCTTCAATCACCAAATGCCCCTTAAAGGTGCAAACGAGAGATTTCAAATAACAGGTGTCCCGAAAAAATGTGCAAATTCTGATTTTGGCACTGGGGTAAAGCTTCATATCAAAATATCCCCATCTGTAAGGATTAAGAAGCCTGAGAACTGTTTCTTTGGTACAAAATTGTGAAATTTCTAATTTCGTATAGGAGCAAATACAAAATTGAGCCTATGTTTTATATTGAAATACAAGCAAATCAGAATCACCTTTTTTCTCTCTTTAAAGGCATTTCTGTAGCCACATACAAGGTAAGAAATCTATTGAGTGTCTAGTCTATATGAAATTACCATTATGACATAACATTTCGGTGCCTCAAAAATCTCTTGTTGCACCTTTAATGTGAAAAAATCAGCCTTCTACTTATATCCATTTAAAATAAGGCCAAGTAAAAATAAAATCTGGTTTCCAGTAACCCTTCCATCCCTAATTTTAGTGTCAAAATAAAAAAAAAATATGCCCTTTGGGGAAAAAAATACATCTTCCTTGTCAAATTCTGACAAGACTCCATAGACTCCACACATAACATTTTTTTTCAAAAATAAAATTTTTCTCCTTCCTTCCATCTCAATTTTTAAGAGCATGTTACCGGAATTTTTTTTTAAATTTTTGTTAGGCCTAATTGACACCCCTTGTTTACAAGCACTTTTGTACCTAGTCCCCTGCCCCAGTTTGAAAAAAAGTTTGATTTGTATACCTGATGCCCACTGCTTATATTTCCAATCTAAAAGTAGGTCTGATTGCTACAGGTTGAAATACAGCAATTATTGTAAATTAAGCTTACCACTATGTTGTGTATGGCGATGACACGATGATGCCAAAGGATTGCACATGACATGGGCATACCGGATATTAAAGACACTATCAGTGATTTGAAAAATATTTGAAATTTGCAGGAATAGCTTCAAAGTGAAGGATAAGTCTGTAGAATTCTCATAAGTTACCTTTTCCAACTGAAGAATTGACAGAAAAGGAAGAAAACGGCAGTGTTCCAAGATACGATTCCCCAATCAATTACGTGTTGTAGTAAGTGTCCGAACGGACAGTAATGACTAAAATTTCCGATTCTGTCCTTATTAGGTTGCTTCTGGTCTTATCTTTTGCAGGGCATGTTAGGATACCTGTACTTGTTACATACATGCAAAAATCTGATTTTTGATGATTTTTTCGATTTTCTGATTTAGCAAATCACTGATAGTGTCTTTAAGTGTCCACATATGTAATGACTACAAGCTACAAAAGTACTGGCTGGGTTTATTTGACTCTGCTAAGCTATACCGAAAGGTCTGTGTTAATTTTATGAACCATGCATGTATCTATGAAATGCCCCAGGAAATGCCTAGTATAGGACATCCCAAGGAGGCACTCAACTTGTTTGCAGGGATGTGTGGCCACAATTTCTGAACTTGGGGCTTGGGAACTGATTTTGTCTCTCAAAGTAGGGCCTTGGGAACTGAAATTGTGAGAAATTCGCAGGCTTTGGAACTGAAATTTGAATAAAATTTAGCTTATTAGGCAAACATATTCCCAAAAGGAAGCCTTAAGAACTGAATTATGCCTCAACTGGAACCCTCGAGAACTGCTGGAGAGGTGTGAAATGGGGGTCTTAAAGGCTGACTCAGAGATTTTGAAATATAATTTTTTGTGTAGTAATTAAAAATAGTCATCTAGAACTAAAGATAGTCACCAAAAATGCTTAATTCCAAAGTTAGAGATCAATCGGATTTTTCCTTTTTCACGCAGTAAACATTTATACACAGTATAACCGTGCCATAGGATACCTTGTATAACAAAAATTCCGGATCCGCAATTTTAGAACTAAGTTGTGATTTTCTATGAAGGACTTCGATTTGAGCTTAGTTATTTCACACAGTGATTAGTATGTGGACAAGCATTATGTATATGCAAAAAATGGATTTGTTTGAAAATTTAGTGTGCCCTCATCGGGAAATCTCTGAGTTAGCCTTTTATAAAGGGCTGCACATACCTGTACCTCTTTCCTATGTCAGTGCCCCCAGGACATATGGGACATATGGGGTAAGAGCCTTCCTTATCATCATAATTTATTTTAAGCTGAGGAGGGGGGGTTCTCAAGTTTGGTTTGGATAGGGCCATGCCTCCAAGACACTGTATACCACTAGTTGAAAATGGCACCCATGGTTAAACCTAAGGCTTAAAAATGAGCCAAATTTAACACAAATTTGCTAATTTTATTTCAAGATTTCCTGACCTGACCTGACATTCAGCAAAATTGAGAAATTTTGGCTTCAAACTGAGGAAATTAGCCCCCAATTTTAAAACAAATTTTAGAACATTTTTAAAAAGTGAGTATTGCTTCACCAAAACTGGCATTAAAAGAGAGGTCATTCATATACTAGAAGGCTGAAAATGAGACCCAATTTGGCGGCACATTCTTATACGATCATGTGTTGGGAAGCCTGGGATTGGATTGTAAGCTACCCTAATATCCCAAAATGCTGGCCCATACTTGGAACATGAAGATCTAGCATCTATGAGATTTTGCCCCAAAATTATGCTCCAGGACCACTTGGTCCAGGACCATATGGTCCTGGAGCATAAGTAATCTGCAGAAATATTCTGCAAATTTGAATGCACATGGTCCAGAAGCATATGGAAAATATGCTCCTGGAGCAATATTTGACTTAGAATATTTCTCCACTGCCCCAGGAGCATATTTTCCATATGCTCCTGGACCATTTGTGCATTCAAATATGCTCCAGGAGCATATTCAGCATATTCAAATGTGCTCCTGGACCATATTTGAGGTAAAATATTGGTCCAGATTAATTATGCTTCAGGAGCATAATCAAATATGCTCCTGGAGCATATTTGACTTAGAATATTTTTCCAGATTATTTATGCTCCAGGACCATATGCTCCAGGACCATATGGTCCTGGACCATATGGTCCTGGAGCATAATTTCAGGCCAAAATCTCATAGAAGCAAAGACCTATTGACACAAAAGTGCTAGGTTGGTGTAGAAGTGTAAATCCCCCTCCCCATGTTGGACAAAGAATAGCTTCAATCAAATCATTACATTACAGAAAATAGCCAAGAGAAAGTATGTGTCACAATGACACAAAGTGGCAGACCTATTGAATGTGGCCATAGTGTGGCAAACAACTGTCTGACACCCTCTGGCTACAAGCCTGCTCAAATGATTTTGCAATAATCATTACCCCTCCCATGAATTAGCCCTCTCACATGCATCAGCTTTGACCAAAGCTGACTCCCTGAGCTGACCCAGTTAAAAGGTAGTCTATTAACAAGCTACTGTAATTGTATGTGATGGTGGGAATGTTTAATCAAATTCATTTGTTATTTGTTTTTTGGGGTGTATTTTTAAAATGTTAAATCAAATTTATTTGAAAATAGACATTTCTATGTTATTGTAAGTATGATAATTGTTTCCTTTACTTTTGGAGGGTGCATTAATAGTAACATAACTATAATTTGTACAATTAACAACAACTCTTAAGTGTTACACTCTTTATGTATTTTACTATGGAGAGAATTGTTAAATAAATTTTAACTGCAAGTAGGGTGAGTTATTATAATTATTCACAAGGGGTGGATGAACTTTACACAGTTTACAAGGTAACTCACCCTCTTCAATTCCTTGCTCATTTTTTTCAATTTCATCCCTTGCATCCATGTTTATTTTTTCCGCCACCACCACCTCCTCCTCATCTCCACCACCATTTTCCACCTTGGTCCCATCTTCCTCCTTATCATCCTGATATTGACTTTGCTCTCCATCAGGTCTACCATCACCTCCATTTTCAGTCTCAATTTTATTCTCGTCAGGCGGGCCACCGGCCTGACAGTCTGGCTTTAAATCCTCCGGCTCGTTGTTGTTCGTTATCAATTCAGTGTCAGCCATCTTGGATTTTTAGTCTTAGAACAAGATGGCGTAAAGGGATACTCTTGTTGCCTTGGACAACCAAAAGCTACAATTAAAGGTGGAAACAGATCAAATTGGTCTTTTATTAAATCAACAAGTCAGCTGAATTTCTACAAGGCTGTCATATTATTGCAAGTCACTATTTTATTGATAGCAATTATGATTACTTTACTAATGGTTGATTGACTATAAAGGAATTTTAACTAGCATTTACTATTATCTGTGCAAATTCTAAACAAATGTCAAAATATATAGGTTTAGGCACCTTTTTACTACAAATCACTAAAAATATTATCAACTTTTTACTGCTTACTTTAAATATTTTAACAAAAGATATGAGGTCTAATTGCTTAATTTACAAATAATATAGTTTTAAAGCTTTATTTCAAAGAACATTTAACTCATTTTATACAAATATCTTATATATATTCATGTGCTAAGGTTCGTTGTATCTCAAGTAACCTTTTCTAATTTTACATCAGCCTTAAAATATAGACGAATAGCCCATCTAATAATAATAAATTTGAAGTCTGCTTCGGCGTGAATGCACCTCACACATTTTAAAGCGGCATGTGCGTTTTAAACAACCTGTGCTATCAAGAGAATCTCCCAAGCGCGAAGCGGGATTCTTGATCTAATTCTCCTATCGTATCTAAAATCCTTCTCGATGGTTTACATAAAAAAAGAGATACCTTAAGATGTAAGGGGAATTTATGATGAGTACTCACCAAGACAAAAGGCGAAATGGTTTTGCTATAGTAAAATAATCCGTGTAGGTACACACAGCTGCTGCATGGAATATTATAAAGCTGTATAAAGCTCGCATGCAGGGTATGGCACACTTATGCGCTCCCTGTTTTTAAGTGAGCTACTTGAGCATAATACACGTACGAGTCACAGGCGAACGAGGCATACACGGATGTCAACAAAATGCCTGCCTGGCTGCCATGCTGATACATGTGATAGGGATGGGCACGATCAAGTTCACGTCTGCCAGAGATAATTTTAAGATAATTTCAACGAAAAATACTTTTTTCTCTCCCCTCGCCAGTTTACGGGGTACGGGGAGAAGAAGGACGTCCCGTCCCACTAACACTCTAAAAACAAGTGTTAAGGGGAAAGAAGTTGTCTCAGAAGATCGAGTGTATAGCTTTTAAAATTTACATTTTAGCACATTTGAACTAAAAAAGGGAAACTTTTAAAATTTTCTCCTGAGACAACCCTTTTTGGGTAAAATTTTTAAACAAACTGGGCACCATTTTTATTTTTCAATGCGTAGGCCTATGTGTTAATAAAATTCTCGGGATCCCGAACAAGTGTCAATGACATTTGAAACACTAAATTGCCTTTAGAGTGGAAAACTAATAGGCCTTGGTCCTACAAGCTCGAAGGAAGGCCTTCTTTTAATAACACTGATATTAAAAAAATACTGCAAGTTAATTAAAACTTCCAAGATCCCCTGGCGGGGAGCAAATATGTAAATGAGCTCATTAATATGCACAAATAGTGATGAAACATTGCATGGGTATTATTTGGATGCGCCACTACCCACTAGGCCTACCGTATATCAAGTTTCGTCAAATTTGGACAAAGTTCACCTTTTTAGCAATTAGCCAGTTAGAGCAAATATGCAAATGAGCTCATTAATATGCACAAATAGCGATGACACAGTGCATGGGTATCATTTGCATGCACCACCCACATACCAAGTTTCGTCAAATTTAACTTATTAAGCCAGGGTCATAAAAAAAAAACAGACATTGTGGCTTGCTCACGGAAACATACCACATACTAACAAGAGGAGGGGTATGGAGGGGGAAAATACCCCCAGAAAATAACTATTTGATACCTTCGGAGACCAAACTCGAGACCTGTATCTTTGGGCAAAGATGTGCACTGAAATCTTTCGTTCGATCATTTTGTGAACAAACGAGAATTATATTCCACACTATCAGCAACAACAAAAAGTTAAGTCCTTTTCTCTCCTTTATTGGAACTGTGGAACCCTCACCCCAATAGATCCATAGAACCATTCTGGTTCTTAGAAAAAGGTGCAACTTAGAACAATTTTTGTCCCTATAAGTTTCTATGAAGAACTTTTAAGTTCTTAAACCCTCTTAAATAGGCTTATAAGCCCTTCTTTTTGCGTGTTCAGGTTTTCTGCAAAGTTAAGAAAGTGAAAAGCAGTATTAACCTTCTTTCTGTTCTGCAAAGAACATTTAAAGGGTTCTTTATTAAGAAATACAAAACAAAACGTCAGTCTATATATGTTTTTTTACAATTTTCTTCTCTACAATTTCTAATCATTTACAATAATGCTTACCAAAATTTTATTTAATGAACCAAAATAATCTGTCAACCAAAACTGTACCATTACCAAAATACCAAACGTTATTTTGAGCTGATAGAACCTAGGGTTGATGTGTTATGAAAGATCTAAATCCGCGAGAACGAGCGCGTCGATGATGATGATGGAGGTGGTGGTTGTGGTGGTGGTGGTGGTGATGGTGGTGCTGGTGCTGGTTGTTTTTTTATTTTTCTCTCACTTTGGCGCCAAAACTTTTTCTGGGGTAAATGTGCTAAAAATTCAGCATAATAATTATATATATTTTTGTTTTTCTGAGGAGCAAAATTCGACTGGGGATATCCCCTCTGGAGCCTCCACAGTATAACCCCAAATTGTTGAGTCTTTTATTTAAAATCACACTACATAATTATACTTTTTACATCATATACACGATTTGGAATAATTGATTAGTTTTAGAAGTAACTTTTTTGAAGCAGGAGAAAACCGGAGATCTTTTCCTTGAAGCCAAGAATAGTGGAAATCATGACTCTATCTGATGGGACGTTATTCCAATCTGTTATGTGTTTTGAACTGTAAGAAAATTTCGCTGCTTTTGGAGCCATATGTCATCTAGACTTGTGTTTTCTGAGAATAACGTATTTCAGATGGGTTGATCTTAATGTATGTTCCAGTGAAAATTCGGTAGGGCCTATGTTTGAAAAAGATATGCCCTCCGCACATCTTCTAGTGTCATCAGATTCAATCAACTCTTTTATTTAAGTCTTAATTACTTCTGTGACTTTGACTTGAGTCCTGGGATTAGTTCCGTTCTACTTTGTACCCCTTACGCAGAGTAAGCACCCCTTAAGATATCTTCTGCAGATGTGCATGAACGCTTAAGTTTGGATTAATAATAATGCGAGGGAGTAAGTGACTTCTAGAGTTTGAGGCCAATCCTTTTGCTTCCATATTTAAACGTTCTCTTGACCATTTAAAGAGTACTAGAAATAAAAGGGATGAATAGGGCCCTATCTCGTATTATAGAACGATGAATAACCCCGAATGTAATGCTATAGGCCTATCGTTTGCAAGTGCTTACAAGTACACTTAAATTAATTCAAGAGCAGCAAACAAAATTGAATAAATTATCATTGACAAGAGCAAACAAGTGGACCCAAGCGGGACTGACAAAGCTTGGTTGAGCTTAATCTTTACAATATTTTGCAGTTGAACTTGTGAGAGGAAATCCCAGACAACAGTTTAAAGCAATCCTATTCTTTTAGGCCTATATATGAGAAGATTTTGACCTTATGGCGAGGGCAATGTGATCATTCTTAAAGCCTATTCCATCAATAAAAAATCATGACTTTTTAAGCTCTTTAAGCTAAAAAATAAAAGGTATATTAACATAGAAGATCTTATTCTTGGGATCCTAGCAAATTTCCCACTACACGTTAAAAATGATCGTAAAAAAAACGTCCATTTTAACTGGCAACTGAAAAAGACCCTCTTTTTTTACAGTTGTTTGCAGTTGTGAGTCCCAGTTGCCAGTTAAATGACGTTTTACGGTTTCATTTTAACAGTGTAAGCACCGATATGTCAAAGTATAAGTGCAGTGCAATGCTACCGAATTGGTTTAACCCTCGTCTCCGAAGGGGGGGGGCGGATGGTTACCACCGGCATCCCCTTAAGGTTTTTGACCGGCTTGCTTAAAACCACCTTTTTGGGTGCAAAATTATTTAATGTAATGTCAGATTGACATTTTCCGCCTCCTTTTCATCCAAAAAATAAACATCCAACGGGGGGGTTATAGGTAAGGATACAGGGTGGATCACAAAGTGATGATGAGGGGGGGGGTGGCAACCACCACCCCTTTCGGGAGAGAAGTACCAAATGCCTCAAACACAACACAGGAAAATCACAGCACGTTGATTTAGGTACAAATAGATAGCTAGGGTCCTCCATCTTTCCATTGATACCCAATTGAGCTAGCATTACGTCACAAAGCGTCATAACGTTCGCCAGGACAGAAAAACTGCCAAGTTCAATAGACAACACACAGTGAAAAATTAATTTTTCGCCCCCAAAAAGGTTAAACTGCAAAAACTCCGGTGTTGAAGATGCAACACCAGGTCGGTGTTTTAAGCTTTTCAGTGTTTAATTTCTGGTGTTAAAGTTTAGATTTAACACCGATTGGTGTTGCTGAAAAATTTTGGTTATGCATTTGGGTGGTCTGCTTATGTAATGCTAGAAGTAAGCAACTAATATAGAAACAAACAATAAAAACAGCAAACATTTTCTACTAACATGTTAGATGTTACAGCGATAACAGTTAACACCAACATTTGGTGTTAATTAACACCAAAGAGTGTGGTCCTCCTGGGACACCAGGAGGGTGTTAAATTAACACCAGTGATGTCAATTTAACACCAAGAGGGTTTTAATTAACCATTTGTGTCAATTTAACACCAGGAGGGTGTTAAATACATAATTAACACCGACATGTGGTGTAAGATTAACACCAAGAAGTGTTATGTCATATATTGTAACACCAAAATTAGTGTTAATATAACACCAATTTGGTGCAAATTTAACACCAATAGGTGTGGTCCTCTCCAAACACCGGCTTGGTGTTAAAATCAACACCCTCGGTGTTAAATTTAACACCGATGTTTTTGCAGTGTAGGAAAATCAGATTTTCATGCAGTTTTTGACTCTACTTGATGGGAAATAACTAATTTTATATAATGATAGCATTTTAGAGCTATAATAAGGTGTTTGAGTCGCGAAAATGGCAAAATATCAATTTTCCCACCCTATATTCAGTATTTTCGTACTTTCCTCAACATATGATGTCATGGTGACGTCATAATGGTGATGTTGGTACTTATTTTGGTACCAATGGAAAGAAGAAACTCTAAGCTATCCTTTGGTACCAAATTTACAGGAATCGGGTGTTCAGTAACGAAAATCACAGGGGGGTGGTAACCACCCCCCCCCCCCTTCGGGAGTTTTGTTACAAAAAATGGCTCAGGTAGACGAGGGTTAAGGGTTTCAATAGGTTGAATTTTGAGTACATCTATTTGATCATCCTTTTTAAGAAAATCAAGAGCAACACTGATATAGAACGCTTTCCTATGAGGCAGGACCTGGACCTCAATGCTCCAAAACATGTTTTTGTGTGGACCCCTAATGAAAGCATTTATTTTGAAAGCCCGGCCGTTTAAAATAAAAAGATTGGTACTTCTAAGAAATTTTAAAAACTTTCAAAATCAATGTTTTTCATGAGATAATCCACACAAATTACATTTGATTATGAGCATTGGAGTCCAGCCTCATAGTATTACTATACTCTAAGATTTTAGCTGATCGAAGATGCGCATACCACTCTATCAACCCTTTAAACCACACACTGGTATCAAACTCATGTAGCATATGAAAAAGCACATAGTTCAAAGGGAAATGTAAGGGAGCGGTCATTATTAACGCCGGGGTGGGGGTGGGATAAGTTTTTCGACGAAAAATTTAACATCCCTCTTCGCTCTAGTTGGAAACATTTCGAATCCCTCTGATTTTATGAGATTTCTCCATTTAAAAGTTCATACCCCCTTCTCGTTGATTAATTGTTTTATGCCCCCCTTCGCTTAATTTTTTTTTCGTATTCCCCCTCAAATTCCTCCATTCCGTCCGGCGTAAATAATGACCCTTCCCTAGTATTCAAAAAGCGATGATAAAAATTAAATAAACCAAAATTATTTATAATCTATTTAGAAACAAGATGTTCTATTCCCTAAACGTGAAAATTGTCTTATAACCCTTTCTCGTTGCAATGTTATTTGGCAGATATATTTTTATGCATATTAAATAAAATACATGTTTATTTACCATTTGACATTGACGTGACTAAAATAAATGGTTGTAGCCAAGGTCGGCAAACGCTCATACCTATATTTTCTGTGCTTATTTTCCAAGAATAATTCATTAAATCCATAACATGACACAAATACATAATATCACAAAATCTGACATTTTATATTTATTTATTGGCCTTCCTGTTTATCAATTTCACCTAAATGGTAGATGGCGCTGTGACGTTCGGTCACCTTGGTGTCAGTAAGTATTGTCATTCACAGAGAGTCAACATAGCTTATAGCGGGCGCTCTGGAACAATAATGTAAGGGAACAGAGAATATTCTCGATAATTATTTTCAAGACATAAGCTATAATTTAACCTATAATGGGCGAACCTTTAGACTGTTGTATTTTTTATTAGTTTTTCCATTAAATATCGACTCTTTAAAATTAACCCGGAATAATCCAACAGATCGTGATCCATTCTCATCACCATGTCGAATGAAAATCTAAGACTGACACTAGATTTTCATTCTAATTGGTATGATGATAAAGGTTTGAATTTTGAATCCGATCCTAAGAGTGGTCCCCCAACTACAATTTGTGTGGTTTGTTTTTGTAAATCTTTGTAATTTGAGCGGTGGTTTTGTTCATTACTGGGGTTCATTAGGCCATTTTGTTTCAAGTTGTTTATCTTTTTCTCCCACCCTTTTTAAAACTTCAACACTGAGTACTTTCGGGCAGTAAACTGCGTATGTATGCGTAGCCTACGTGTGTGTTGTGTGTGGTGTGTGTGCTCGCGCACGTGTAAGTGTGTGTGTGTGTGTTTTGTATGTGTGTTGTGTGTTGTGTGTATTTGGGGCCTTTATTCCGTTAAAGAGAGCCGTCAACCAAAGAAGGCTTAAATATTTTGTCTAAAAAAATGGTTCATTTTGATACACAATAAGCAACAAAGCAACAAAAACCTTTAACCTCATTTCCACCAGCTATTTTTAATATGTATATATAGGGCTTAGAGACAGCCCTATCCCTAATTAACATATCACGGAATATTCCCGTTAAAGATAAAAAGAAAATAAAGACAGTTTAACCAGCGCTAAATATGGGTTCATTTTGACACACTGTGATTTTGACACTAGTAAAGGTACCATGGTACATATGGTCCTCCTCTTTCCGTCGATACCAAAATAATAACCAACATGCCTAGAATACGTAGAAAATGACGTCATACAGTTCGCATTTCAGCAAACCTCAATTCCATAGTACACATGTAGAATAGGGGAAAATTCTTCATTTTTTTTCACCAAAAAGTAGGAATATCCCATTGCCTGCGAGTGGTTTTTTGGCTTTTACTTGATGGGAATGACTAGTTTTTAATTCAGAACGTTTTTAGTTCATTAGTCATGTAAAATTTTGCAAAGTATCACTTTCCACCCTTATTATATCAGTCTTTTCATAATTTTCCTCAAACTTTGATTGGTTATTATTCGCGATCAAAGTTCTGAATATGTGAAGCATTGGCGTGTTCATTTTGCGATATCATCTTTTAGAGTATTTATTTGAAATTACTTGTTGGGTGTTTGTAATGTTTAATGTGCCCTGGATTTTCCCCAGTTCTTCGGATTTTACGCGTGGCAACAAGAACAGAATGAACATTCGTCTACTTGAACCGCCGCTGAAAACTGTGCAACGTATAAAGGTAAATCTAAGGGTACTACATATCATATTGATTTGACACAGGAGGAAATCCGGATCTCAACTTTTAATTAATCAAAATTTAGATCGATATATTTAATTAAAAATAAATTTTCTCAATAAAGTTATTTGTAATGCCCTTCCGTCTTTTGTTTCTCGTATGAATGATTTAAACAGATAATTGGCAAATCAATGAATGTATATTAGTTTCGCATCCTCAAATCACAATAATAAGCGAAGAACCTACGTGTTGCGAATCTTCTGCTTACCATCAGAAAACAAATTAAATGAATGCATACCCCTTTCTTATTATCTGTCGATGAGGCGCCATCTTTGTTGCATAAATTCTGTATGTCATACTCGTTATGGTTCACGTAGTTGTTCAGACTTGCATATCTAATTTGCTGTCTTCATTAGTCAGTAGGTGTCTGGGTCTCACGCATGTCATGATCTTGGCAATCTGAAGGCGATCACTTGAGTCCGCATTTTCACATTCTGTTTTATGTTAAAATAGAAAATGCAAGGGGCAGGAGAGAGGTGAGCAATATAGGGAGAAAATGGGAGAAGGAAAAATGGGAGAAAGTGAGAGGGTAAAGGAGGAAGAGTAAAAAGGAAGGCAGAAATAAATCGAAGAATAGAAGAGGAAAAGAACAGGATCAAGAAGGTATTACAGAAAGAAGTAATAAACTAAATGAACATTGTAATTAATATCAAAAAATAATATTATATATTTCAAATGTACATTCACGTGTCATGTGGTTTACTCATTTAGGGAGTGGTCATTATTTTTGCCCAGGGGGATGTAGGATTTCAACTTTTTTTCGGCAACATTTCGCGTTCCCCCTCGCTTCCGTTCAAAAAGTTTCACACTCCCCCCTTGATCATCTGATGTCCCCATTTTAACAAAAGTCATGTTCCCCCTCTCGCTCGTTGATGAAAAATTTCACTTTCCCCCCTCTTCTTACAAAAATTTTTCGGGTTCCCCCCTCAATCATCCATCCCCCCCCCCGAGTAATAATGACCCCGTCCTTACTGTGGAAACAGCTCTTCAAGTGATCGAGGGCTGAAGGTTCGGTGTTATTCGTCCCTTCATACACCAGTCCGTTGGGGCGCCCTAGTTAAAAAAAAAAAACTGCACTGCACAGATTTAGGAGAGCTTAACCGGTATAAATCAAGTGGTATCGTCGATAGGGAACCCTACTTGCAACTGATGTGCAGACATAAATCAGAAAAAAATCCGAAAAAGTCCAAACAGACCCATCCTGAGTTCTATACTCAGCTTAAAAAATATTGTTGCAAGATTTTTGCCAGCCCCATGTATTAGATTTAGCGTTTAAACTTTTTGCATAGATACATGTGAATACTTTTAAATATTTAACACTACGATCTCAAAGCTAAAGGAATAGTGCTGACGATTGAGCAGAATCTTCGCCACCTCCTCTTGAGAGTGTTAAATTGTTAAATCGCTATTACGATAAACGATTACCTGGCGTAAAGTAATTCAGTCCACCGGACCATGTCGTATTTTCTTTTGAATCTCCTTAAATTCCACATTAACATAATAGATTATGCAGATTATGCAGATTATTTTACCAAACCATTTCACTTTTAATTATTGCTTTATCGTACTACTTGTAGTGAAATACAACGAGGTGCAGGTATGATTTGGAAAGTTAACCAATGTCAACTAAGATTAAGGCTTACAAAATCGCACAGATTCAATCCAAACAAACCATAAGAGGAGGGGGAGTAAAGATGACCATAAGGGAAGGGGGAAGTAAAGATGGAGGAATTAATTAACTGAATGAGGTAAATGATAGGAAAAAATAACATTGCAGGATCTGGCGGTTTTATTGTTGAATTGGGGGATCAATTTTTGTTCTGGGCGAAATTTCACTTTTTTTTCTTTGTATTTAAATCCAGGTTTTCTAGAAGCAGAAACACACACACAACACACAATGGACATATTCTTCTATAAGTCCCAAGAGAGAGAACCACAAACTTATAACATTGAAGTCCATTTCTATTTTAAGTATTTCTTACAAATTCACCTCATGCAGGCTTGCATGTTTTAGTTAACAGAATGAAATAATTCCTCCTAAACATATTTTTGGAAGAGCAGATCGCCTTCTTCCCAAAACTATTATTTGCTGAATATTAATTAATTTATGACTTATTTAATTACCTTGCACTGAATTCATAGTCTCACTTGTTACTTATCGATTTAGAAAAGGTCGTTTGATACAGTTTCGCATAAATTTATTGTAGATACGTTATAGAAGCTTAAATTTTGGAAAAGGCCGAATATATAAATGATCGTGTACACTTTATAAACATTAAGCCGGTAATAGTCAACATTTGTGGAATGAGTCCAGAATGCCTACGTTGAAATGCCATTACCTTCCCCCGGTTTTTACAGAGTAAATCGCTTCGGGCTGGTTCTAATTGGGAACAGAAATGGATTATTTTTGTCTGAAATTTAAATGGAAGACATTTATTGTATGGGGTAATTACTTTCAATCACCAAATTTAGATCATGATAGTTCTGATGGCCGCACTTAAAACTCATGGGCTTCACTCAGATAAGATTTTAATCGTATTGCTAAATCATAACTTTATATAAGATGGAAAACTACAAATCGATGGGTGTTTTGCTATATTATATCCCATGAAGCAAGGGTGTTTATTTGAAACGATCTTCGGAAAGGTCCTGGTAAGAAGTTGATTGTGTGATTTTGCTGATGATAAAAATACTGAAGATTAAACAAATACGCGATGGACACCATACTGCAGTGGTGTCAAGAATAATCCAAGTAATCATGGCAACAAATGATTATTTGATCTCTGTAGCTTTTGGTAACAATGGCCCTGGAACTACAGTGGCAGCAGTGCAAGTTTTGATAACGTTTTGTTTTTATTACGTCTTTGAATTTATATTGATGATTTGTATTGTAAAATGATGTAAAAATACATTATCAAAAGAAAGCAAAATTATAGCCACATCTCCGTGACCATTTTAGTGAGAAATGGAACTGGAAGAGGGTGTATGTAGTCAATCCCACAATGCACCAGTTTTTGGGAATTTTACCGCACCTGGGTCATGTGATCCCCAAAAATCCTATTCCTTAACAGCATAAAACCCTTACTTTTATGCTCTTTTAGACCACAAACATGTTCGTACTTAGAGAATTTTTAGAAGATTATGAACTTCTTTGTGGTTCTAAACTTCTTAAACTTTTTTCCCTAAGTATTGACTGTGTTTTGTACAGTACAGAATAGGTACTTTGCAATGCTTTTTGGGATTGGTTAAAATACCCGCTGGACCTGCACCCAAATGACCTCGTTTTGGACCATCAATTATGTTCCCTTTATTTTGAATCCCCGCCTACCATTACCATAAAAGAACGAAGATGTGAGACTTCAGCAAAACAAAAGGAATATAACTCAGAGCGAACTTAATTCCTTACACGCCGCCCCCTGTTACATGCTGTACAGTATTCAGTACGCATGTTTTGTCATAAAAGAGGAACTGGATACTTGGGCGATGAGACAGGTAATGAGGCGAGTATAGCAGGCATTTTGTAGATTAAACTAAATTGGATGTCGAGAAATGACTGAGCCAAGGTTGTATAAAGTGCGGGAGCCAGGCCTGGAGTATATAGTTGTGAGGGAATTCTATAAACATGATAAAGTACTGCATGTACATGATCCTTCATAGAATGTGATGGAAGGCTAGCTTCCTTTGAAAAACACATACAACTATAGTTCGGTGAGCCATTTTATAGCAAAAGTTTCAACGACCATGAAAACCCAGTGTATTTTAATAATTCGATAAGATTCTAAAAAACAAACTAAAATGAGCCTAGATGGTCTTTAAGAAACCTAAAAGAGGAAACATTTGCCTCTTAGTAAAGTAACAACGATGTTTGAGCACGTTAGGTCGTCCACTTCCCACACGAAGTAATAGTGTCTTACCCATCGTGTCTTGCATAAAAACACGTATGCAGTTATGAATAACATACCACTGACGGTAACCATTGTTCCTAACCTGAAAATATTAAGGACATGATATGAAACACGATCTAGCTTAGGGGCCAGTTTTGAGCCATTTTTCAGTATAATAGTTGCATAAAAAGTTAGACCGAAGACCGTTGCTTCTCCATGCAATGACCAGATGCCATTTTGCGTCTCCATGCATTACGCGACATGTCTTATTTCTCCATGTGTCTTATGTCGTGTCTTGAGCTCAACAGGGCCTGCTGAATTAACAGTGATGTTCCCATTATAGAAAATATACCCGAAATATAAGATATGAACATATTCGTTTCACCACTCTGAGGGAACTAGCCAATATTGATAAAGTTTGCTAATCTCGTTGGCGTTATAAATGCACCTCTGCAAGAATTAATTACCAACCTTCCGGTTTCATTAGCAAGCGTGGGCATGAGGCTGGGAAGGGTCAGTCTCGCGACAAATTGAAAGCGTCTATTCGCCCAACAATCGACTGAATAGCCTTTTTTAGGCCAAAGCCAATCTGGTTTCAAAATCCAGCTTCAATCCAACTTCTCAGAACAATCAGCTGAAGAGCCTTATTGGCTATTCCACTCTCCAAAGGTTATAGGGTTAGGACTAGGGTAGGGTTAGTGTTAGGATTAGGGTTTGCGTTAGGGTTGGTGTTAGGGATCAGGATAGGGTATAGGGTTGCCGACCAAGTAACGAGAAATTACTATTTGGTCAAATATCTGGTGACTATCCTCGGTTCATGAAAATGGTTCTCAGGACCATTTACACTATGAGTTGCAATATGCTCATCCACCAAGGACACAGTTCAGTGGGTTATACTTGTACATACATTGACATGAACCGAGCTTGTGTGATCTGGCATCATATATCATACCCCAAAACCAGGGGGTGTATTTTCTAAATACATTGGTGAATGAAATCTACTGAACTGTGCCAAGGGAATTGAGATGTTAGTAGCTCATAGTGTTAGCTTTACAGAACCTTTCAAAGAATCCTCATATTGATCTAAGCAGACCCATAAGTGTTTTCTAAGTTATAGTTTGAGAGCGAACTTTAAGAGGGTGTTTCATATTACATTGGTTTAAAATGTTTCCTGTTAAATTTCGTCACTATTGATCTTGGATGGGTATAAATGTACACATTTTAGAAGGGAATTAATGCTCAAGGCATAAATCGTTTGCGTGTAAACAGATCACACGTCATACCCCTTAATTGGACGGACCCTTGGATAGATTTCAGAAGTGAGTTTCTACTAAACTATAACTCTAAACACGTTCTGTGAAGGATGACAGATTTTGAGTACAGCTTCCATCCATAACAAGACAAACACGGTAAGTTTAAGTTTTTTTGGTGTATCCTTACATAATTTAAGAAAAATGCGCTCAAGCTGGGAAAATTCAGTACTTTTTCCGACCCTATTAAACTGGTTTCACTGTAAACAAAATACTGTAAATTTTACAGTAAATCCTGGCAGCAATTCTGCCAACAAATTACCGTAAAATTTACAGTATACTGTAAAAATAAATGTAATCAAAACTGCTTAAAAAACATATATATTTGGTGAGTTATTACAGAGATTGTGAATGTGTGGAGAATAAAAAAACACTGACGAACACGCTAACTTAGTAGGCCTATCCACAATTTTTTACATTGCATATAAAATTTACAGTTTGTTGTAAAATGTATTACATCAAACTGTAAAATATACAGTAAATTTGAACGAAAACCTGTGAAAGCTATATTTTTACGGGGTTTTGTTGGCAGAATTGCTGCCAGTATTTTCCTGTAAAATTTACAGTATTTTTCCCCTGTATATTTTAGTATACTTAATGGTATAATTGAAAAATTCATAGTAGTGTATAATGATGTTGTTACTCATTAAATTTCGAATAAAATCTTCACTTTTAGATTTTGTCATAATAGGCCTGGAAAATTGGACATAAAATTACAGTATCTTCCTGTATTTCCAAATTACAGCCAAAATACTGTAATTTTTAAAGCTTTTTTTACAGTATTTTCCTGTAAATTGCACTGTAATTTTTTACAGTGTTGTTTGCCAATAGAGATTGGACCAATCCCAACAGTTGGGCGATGGCGACCTTCCAACCCTTCCAACCATGTTTCTTCCTGTACAACATTTTCCCCTTAACTAATTCTAGCCTTGCCTGCATACGTATATAATCTAAATATTCTAACTTGCTTCTCAGACATTAATTATTCAAATTGGGTAGAAATTGTATCTAAAAATTGAGTAGGCCTAACCATTGTTAACACAGTGTCGTGATGTTCCTGCTCAAACAGACCATCGCTAATTTTGTTGAGCTTCTCTATATATAAAATAAAAAACAAAGTTTCAAAGTCGAACTTGCTTTTAGAAGACCTTGCTATGCCAATCCCAAATCCCATCTCACGCATTTGCCCTTTCTTTTCATTTCTGTATTTTTTTACGTTGTTAAACCGGTTGTCACGAACAGTTCTTGGAATTATTTGAAATGCGGTGCAACCCTGTGCCTGAACAACCGGATTTTTTTTGTAACGCGATAGTCCGCAGAATGAGAACGTTTAAAAGGCGTGAATTCAACAGTGAATAGTGCCAGAAAGGATCGCAAACCAGGACATCAATTTGGTTTCGAAATTAAGATTGAAATTTGAATAAAACCAGACCGATGTACTACGTGTCATTACCACTACAGTGACACATGAAATACGGGGATTGAACTCTTAATAATGTGCTTATAAAAGTTTGCTATCTACCCAAGATAGCCAGGGAGCGGTTTCGTGTATAGAGAGCCATATCCGTATACATGTATATTGCCATCAGATCCCCAAAATGTAGAGTGACCCACCTCCGACTGTCCTAATCCGACAGACCAGTACCTTAATTATTATAGCCCGGGTTAAAGAAGAAATAACGAGGGAGATATGCAAGAAACACACGAAATTTAAAACCTTGATTCTCTGTAAATGTAAAAGAGAGAAAATTAACTGGTCCAAAGAGCGAAATTCGTAAAATTTACTCCAAAGAAGTAAAAATTAACTCAAAAATTTAAACTCACTACAAAAGGGTGAAAGTCCCTTCAAATGGGTAACTATATGGCGATCACCCTTATTGAATCACTACATGTAGACAATCCAAGTGAAATTTCTCTCTTTTGGAAAGCTCTTCACGCCTTTGGAGTTAGTTTTGAATTTTACTCTTTTCGAAGGTGAATTCTTTCATTCTCTTACAGTTAGAGAGTTGTAAAACAGTTGCATACGCAAAAAGGGTATGTGAAGATGTGTGTGTGTGTCCATGGACCGCAATATCTACTAATTGTTTAGGAAATTGGCCACCACTCGTGGGTGAAGGGGAAACTGGGATTAAGGCTAATCGGTAGAATTCAAAACTATATACTGGAAGAATTAAGGCTACTCGAAGGTATAGTATTTAGGCAAACTCGGGGCATTTAATGTTATTCGTTGAAATTTAAGTTGCATTACTAGAACTGAGAGCTACCAACTTCTTGACTCTGAGGAACTGAAAACTTGGACCCAACTACAACATTTCTGTGATGCCACTATGAGAAATTCACAAAGAGTTATGAAAGACCAAACTCAGCAAAATAGAGTGAATAAAAGATGTATCAGAATAGAATACCTTTAGTCGTATTAGTAGGGTTACAAATGAGAATCCTATATTCTCGAATTTTTGGGAAAAGGGTTTGAAGACATTTTTCTATTGTTTGCTGAATCCAATGTGGGTCAAACTCTGGGAAATGTGGGGAACATTGTAAAATAAGGGGTAAAATTAGTACAGTAGTAAATTTGAAATCAAGTCAAATTGTGTTTAAATGTACACCAATGTATTTGTCTCATTATATGAGGATTATAAAAGGTATAGTTTGTCTAAGTTCGGACCTTTAGTTACATGACTAATACAGCAATGATATGGTTCAAGGTCATCCTGAGGCAAAAATTATCCAATGTTCAGATTTTGTTGAAACTGGTATCAAATTATTGCTCTTGTCATACGGAAGCAGAAAAATGCATTTTAGTTCTTTGGGTGACAGCTCTGTATACAATTTGAGGTCAATTTTTGGTGACCCTATAGATCATGTAGACCCTTTTTTACATTTTGGCTACTAATTACGCAAATAATGCCAAACATTGTAAAATAAGGCAAGGCGAACAATTTGACACCAGTTTGAATAAATCGGAGCACTGGTAAGTTTTACCCCAAGATAAACTTAATTGAATCTTAACAGGGCTGTACCTGTTTTACTGAAGGTCGGAACCTAGACAAACTGTATACCTTTTTTTAATCCTTATAACGAGACCATTGTTTTAGTATGCATTTGAACACATTTTGACTTGATTTCAAATTTACCCTCTTACTTTACATTGTTCCTCACATTTCCTAGAGCTTGGACCAAAAAATTCTGATTCAACGCTCTTCAAACTATAAAAAATATCTTCAAACCTTCTTCCCCAAACTTCAAGAATAGGATTCTGATTTATAACCCTACTATATAGCTTTCATATAGCTGCTATTAAATGAACTATAAAGTAAGCCGAAATTATAATCACGAATGACGGCAAAAACAGGTGAATTTTACCCTTGGTTGAAACGAACATGCTGATGCGAAATGTTGTGACGGTATACAACCATGTGTGTGACGATGAGACTCCAATTAAATGTCATAGAATATTACTCGCTCTCTGCTAATTCCTGGATTTAAAAGCACCCAACCGTTTCAATGTGACATTAAACTGTGTCTAATCGGCAGGCCTAATATTTACTCGTTTCCGACGAATTACCTGGTTCGTATATACAGGCACGAAACACGCGCATGTGTTAGATCGTCTCCCCAATCATCTACCAAAACAGCCTATTCTTGTGCATTTATAACAGTCTTGCATTATGTGAAATCCACTAGCTTGGCTCAAGAAAATTTGAGCCAGTTTTAATCATTCAGAAGATTAAAATATTCATGAAAAAATCACGTTGAAATGAAAATTTATCATCCTTACGACTTTTTCCCGATAACTGAGAAGATATTAAAAATACATCAGAAACGAATGCTCTCTAATTGTCGAGCTTAACTACAGAAAATGTTGATGTAGGTTGAAATACATATTTTGGGATATCAGTGAAATCCTAAGCATTAAAACATTAGCTGGAAGAAACAAAAATCTTAGATGTAGATACAAGTGAAATCAGTAGTATTTAAATTTCAAATGTAAATTACATTTTAATTGCGAAGTTATGTAATTGCCTTTTTCATTTCTATTTAGATTTAGACTTTAAATTTAAAATTCAATTTTGTCCCTGATACAAGTAATATTATTGGAATTTTATATAGAGTAGGGAAATATGTCGGTTTTGTTATAACACCGTATAAGCTTGCCCAGTGATTTATTACATTGCCTTGATTATAACTAGAAGCAAATCACCTATTCGGGCGTTTAATTAGAATCTGGATGTATCTACCTGTTTCACTTGATAATGACACTTTCGATCAAAACCTGAAAGCATTTGACGAAGAACCTTGAAAAGCGAGAGAAAGACTGGAAAAATGTCGGTCAATACAACATTGAGAGTACCTTTCTAGGTCGCATAGAATCCGCAAATAAATAAGAAAGAATAGCCTCTCATTATTGCATTACCATGGCAACCAACAATTCTGGGACGCATATGTTAGAAACTCGACTACCATGTCTAAGGTCGTTGTTTGTTTCAAAAGTGATACTGTTCATGATTTTTTGCATCACGAAACCCGTATCGAGGTTTCACAAGTATCATGCGATAGAGCCGGCGATGGAGAATGTCGTGTCGCTTACAATTGTGTGTGTTTGTGCGTACGTGTATGTGTGTGTGTGTGTGTGTGTGTGTGTGTGTGGGGTGTATGTGTGTAGGTGTGTTTGCGAGTGTGTGTGCTTGTTTTGTACATATGTGTGTGCATAACCAATGCATCGAAACCTGACGTTAATACTGTACATCCACAACCGCGTATTTCTTTCATCTAAACAGGTTTCAAAAGTACGCACGATCTGCAAATATTTTGGGTCTATCGTTGTATTTAAAGATTGGAAAAAAGATAATGGCTGATTTGTTTACCAATTTTTAGTATAATCGACCAATCGTTTTAAACGCACATTTCCGTTTTCTTAGAACGAAAAATAACTTAACGAAATATGAAATATAATGAAAAATGCTTTAAATTAACTGGGAAACATATATAAAAACTGAAAATGATAGATAAACAACTCTTGCATGCATGAGTTCGTTGAGTCGTGGAGTCACAACCACCGATATCATTGCTAATTTGATCTTTGGCACATATGGGTCATAATTATGAAATGTATTATAATTTTCACATATTTATGTAATGATTTTTTCTTATCCCACTGTTTATTTATTCATTGTACTATATATATTACTCTCATTACTTATCTTCATATTGTATGATTTTGCTGTATTTTGTACTGAACAAATAATTGATTGAATTATCGTTATAGGGTTCCCAAATTATTGATCATTGACATTATTGTGCGTACATGTTCTTCAGCTTTATATTTTGTGTTTGCTTGTGTATTGTGTATGTGTGTGTGTAGGGGGGGGGGGGTTGCGGGGGTGTGCATGTTTGCACGCGAGTGTGTGCGAGGGGAAAGAAGGGCGGAAGATTGGAATCATCTTTACAAGAACAGAAAGCCATGTTTTGCGTTAAGCAAATTATGCACAGTAATGATTGTCGTTCTCTTTATGCCTTTCAATTAATTTATCATGGATACAAATTCGATTTAAGCGTTCATTAGAATGCTGTATGTCTCGTGCAGGTTGCATGGTTAACAGAGTCGAATTCTTGCCGCGAATATCTCTATACAAGGCCCTGGTCACTTTGAAACCCTTCTGAAATAAAAGCGCTTCCATAGCATACATGATCTACAGATGTAGTATATGTGTGGATAGATAATTATTATGTTTATAAGGTTTAAAAATATATATATATGATTTAATTCCCCATTTAGATTACGTTGATTAAATAATTTTAAAAGGTAAAAATTAAAGCAATAACACCACATTTCATAATGGTACTTGCTCTCAAGTTTGCTCGATGTCAAGATTTTGGGCATCATTGCATTTTACCCTTCGCACCTTCTCAGTATCATGTACACTGCAAATACACTGCAAATTTCGCAGAACGCGTTCAGTTGTAACCGATTTTGAACACACGCAGAACATGTTTTAACACATGCAGAACACATCCCGAAGGGTCATGCATGTGTTCTACAAAACTTGCAGTATAGGCACATGATATCGCATGTATGGGTAAATGGGGGATACGAAGTATAATACAATTATGCCAGATTTTTGTACCATTGGATTATGTTTTTAAAGAACTAATTTAAACTCCTTCAAAGTGGTTTAGCAGATGATCTACACGTCTTGAAATAATAATTTTCTATAACTACAACCGGGAATTTCTAATTAGTTAGGCAGTTTGTATAGTAAAAGTCAATTATCCATCACGCTTTTGTGGATTTTCTTTGTCTTTTTGAGACTTTAAGGTGAAGTTTATAACATTTTGAGACATAATCTTTCATTTATAAAAGCAAAATCAGAATGTTTTGTAATATTTTTTTCTAGAAACCACACACCTTTGCTCTAAGAGGTGGCACCTAAAACAATTAACGTTCAAATTTCACACGATAGTATGAATTTTAAACAATGATATACAAACAACTCTTGCATGCATGAGCTCATTGAATCGCGTAGGTCAGACCGATGTATCGTGGTTGCTAAACTGATCTTTGGCATTTAAATGGGTCATTTATCTTCATATTGGGATTACAAATGATCGTGTACTTATCCATTGCGCGTGTGATACAAGCGGTTTTGGGATCTTCCCGTTTGGCATGCGCCATTTTATTCCACATATGCAGCCATTTGGTTGTAATCTCGCTTTGAAGGTGGATGACCCGATCAAGGTCTGATTTTTCGTATGTTTTCTCCCTCACATGGAAGTATATCACAAACTTTTATAAATTTTGAGTTAAAACGGTCCACCCGTTTTTCTAGTCGAAGCCAAAATGTGCACTAAATTGGCCCATAGACAGTTTTTGTTAATACAATGCTGGTCGAACCATCATTGAGATATGACGTTTTGTTCATAGGCAAAAGGACCCATTTCCTGGGCCTAAATTTCACTGGGAGATGAGAATATAACATTCTTCTGATATTCTCAATTTTGATGGAGTGATAGGGGAGGAGGCTACCGGGTCACCCACCTTTAATTCGTTGAACACAAAAGTACAATACCAAAATCCGAAGATACCATAACCGTCTGTAATAAATGCATGTTCTTCTGGTTCATATGTTGTTAATTAATCTTTTAAAGTTATACATGAAGCATGAATGCACCAAGTTACTTGTGGAAACGGGTAACTTTGCATGTATAACTATTAAAAGAAAACGGTAAAAGAAACAAAAAGAAGTGGATGACGGACAACTCTTCTTAATGTCGCCATTGGATTAGCACGTCCATAATTTAATTCATATATTTTGACATAACTTGGCCGCCATCGTCTGCTGAGAATGTATCTCCAAGCGACAGGTTCCTATCACGATAAAACTGTCGGATAAATCACGCTCCAGGACCAGGAGCGCGCCAGGAACGAGCAAGGAGCGAACAAGGACCGAGTAAGGAGCGAGGCCCGGTAGTAGAGAATTGAGTACAATAGAATAAATTGAAACCATGCAAAGAATAAATATGCCACAATATAAAAAAAATTAAAGTGCCCATAGTACGGGAGGGCGGGGAGGGTAATTTTTTTTTATTTATTTTTTTTAATTTTGCTTATTAATATGTCAAAATGAGCCCTTACAAGAACTTGTACCCGCTCCGTCATAGGTTCCATTCCCGCAAATAAACTAAGTAAGCAAGGGTAATTTTTTTGCAATATTTATGTCAAAATGAAACAGTTTCTTAGACCACTGTTTTAAACTCTCTTTATTTTTATTTTTTGCTTATTTATGTCAAAACGAACCAGTTTCTTGGACAACTGTTTTAAACTGTCATTACTATTATTATGATTATATGCTTATTAATGTCAAAATGCACCAGTTTCTTAGACAACCGTTTTAAACTGTTTTTAATGGAATAAAGCGCAATACTAGATTAACCTTTATTCGATTATTGGTCGTTTAAATAAAACGCACTGCAGGGCTCCTTACTCCCGCCTTACGCGCTTCTGGAGCGTGATTTGCCGACAGATTCCCGCGAATATCTGCATTCCCTAATACATGAATCCAGACCTCGAAATCTAGATACTGAAGCAATCGTCTACAATAGTCACTTTTGATATATCCGAAATTACTATGCTTAAAGTATTTTACAGATCACAATATCGCTTTACTGGTTTGATTCATTACGGTAAGGCCAATACATTGTCTCTATAAGACAACTTATGTACGATTTCAATGTTCACTCTATATTTATATAGTTCATTTGCTATTGAAATAACGTTTCCAGCTCAATAAAAGCGAGAAAATAAAAGAATTGCAACAAAGACTGATAACCCAATTAGCAGGTGTTGGGTTTCATATTTAATACCATGTTCCCAGTCGTCGTCTAACTTGTTCGAACATAATATCATACGGTATGTTGTTTCTGTACCACTGACTGACTTCGAAAAATATTCAACCTTTAAAAGTTCTATTTTATGTTTTGGTATTATGAGCAAATGCTTGCATCACATGGTGCTATTAGAAGGCCGCTACAAATACAATAATATTGCTACATAAAGGGCGTTAAACCCCAAATCCCAATTTGGAAATTGAGAAATGGGCTTAAAATGAACTGTTGCTGTTAACGAAGTGGTAATTTCGGAATTTCTGAAACTATTTGTTTTGATGGATAAAATTTTCAACCATGTATGTCATAAGTAGATCCTACATGTATATCAGAGGATTCATTTTTCTTATTATGGCTTAAGAGTGTTTTTTAAGAATTGTCCACAAAATGGCAAATTTGTATCCTGCTTGTTTTGACCCACCCTGTATGTATAAATGTCAACCGAAATGCTCACTTTGGTGGTACTCTTTATTTGTTTTATGGAAGGCTCAACAAAGTACAAAAGGAGAATAATAGATCATTTAAAATTTCCCTCATCACAACACGTGTCTATGCAATGCACACGCATATATATCCGTTAATGTTCTTTTCCAATCAATAATGGTATATAATGGGGAGGTTTCTCTTGTCAAATAGGAAAAAAAACTTGCGTCTCTAATCAGCTGATATACCATGTGCTTCAGGCAAGGTCCATATTTTTAATCAATATTTTTTCTTTCAAGTCCTCAAAAACAATTTCATTAATTCAAGGACCTTTAATTTGTATGATAAAATAATCAATACCATGGTTTGAGTAACCAAGCTATATTTAAATACTACCACGCGGTTTTACCTTTTCCATTGCCTTTGCACGAATTTTTTCTTGATTGCTAACCTATGTAGTCTTCTCCGTGGGGTACATCTGGAGATGGAAATCTAGTACAATATACTTAAAAGCATTTAAGTCAAAGGATACCATTAGCTTGTGGGTGTCGTTTTGTAAGCATATGTATGATGTGTATCTACAGCCCAATAGTTCTCCTCGGAGCGGGTACCTCTTATTTAAAACTATGCCTGATACGAATTTGCAAACATTTATTGCCAGTATATGGTACAATTTAACATTCCCTTTCCCGTGTTGCTATTAACCCATGTGAAACAATGACCCGAGCTATAGCTCAAATAATGTAATAAACTAATAAAAGGTATCGGTTGAATGAAATTGATTTATTGCGTTACTATAGAAACCTAGATATTAGAATACCTGATTTGTGACCAGTGAGTAATAATTATATTTTAATGGCTAATTAATGGCATTACCATGTTGAAAGTAAATGGTCGAACCACCTCATTACATAAAGAGCAAATATGACCAGAAGCTGAACGAACTTAAACTAATTGACATTCCTTTACAAGTGAAACACGTGCGATTTCATTCGTTTGACCTGTTTTACGCTGTACTGCATTAACTATGTTGACGTTTTATACTTTAAAACAAAGCAAATATATGAAAATGTGGATTTCAATTAAAAATAGGCTCTATGATAAAATTATATTCTCCATGCAAATCTGCAAAGATTCGAATGAAGTACATTCGTGTTTTGTTTATTATTCTTTTGGTAAACTATAATTTACGTTTATTCTCCCATATGGCACAACTGACATTGTCATTTTCCAGATGTCTCCAGACGCCTTCGTGGCTTGTACATGTTGTCCTATCCCAAAATTATAATTTTTGGAACTGTTCAAAATATCATGCGAATTCACTGGGCCCTCCTGAGGTATAAAACCTCAATTTTTTCCAAAAACAATTACAGTTAATTTGTGTTCTTTATATCGTGGAAGGGTTAATTCTAGCTAAATGCAACAGAGAATAAAATAAATCTTTATCATTGTCATTCTGTATGAGCCAAATGACAAAAAGTTGCTTTCAATTCAATTTCAATATTCACAAAAATGACTAGTGTTATTTTCTTTGCCGAAACATATAAATGGTGTTCAGAAATAGTCCCTAAGAAAATGCGTGGAAGAAAACGACTATGCAAAAACCAGAAAGCGTAACATCCTAACGCGATGTCAATCCTTCCAAATCCCACTTGTCGATTCCCAACGTATTATCATAATAATTGTGCATGAAAACATTTAAATATTGATGATTTATTTTGCCAGAGCCGACAGTCATTCCTTCCGTTGCGTGGATACGCGATTAATTTCCAAACCATACTTGTTATCCATTTTTAAAACAATATGTGTTCTATTAAATGTCAGGTTTGTGCGTTCAAGTTCATTCCTAAAATAAAAACACTGGTCAAAAGATGAGTCATCGTCCTCATTTTGGCATGTTATATCGAGTAGCATGCCAGGGTTTTAATTCACACTCGGCCCCTAGAGCATCGATAACGTACGTAGTATTTGGTTTGCGCGCGAAAAAATGTACATCGGTATAGCGCGAAATTCTACATTGCGTCCATTTTCTTGATTATTTTTTGTTATTACTGTTCTTTCTGCTACCGTTGTATTGCTACCGTCTGAAATAGCATCTCATATTCCCGTTTGTTTTCCCGCGACTCCTTCGATTGTCATGATTGATTAGTTTTTATTAATCCGAATTTCATAATGGTCATAATTACTGTTCTATTCTATGGTTTGAAATATAATACTACCTCAGATTTTCATCTTTCGTTAGTGTAAGGAAGTGCGCACGTTATACATAATGGTGACGATGCTTTGCTTATAAATGTATGGAAAAGTCATCAAATGCTAGGTTAATAAAGCAGGCCGTCGTTTAAACATCTGCAGAGAGTATTAGGTAAATAATGCAGTCGTAATGCGTTATTTAACATAAAATAAACTTGAGCACAACAGCTACGGTGAAAATTTTGACATGTAGATATTGGTGTGGAAGGAATCAAGCGCGCTCAAATTTAACCACCTTGCCTTACGATTTGACCACCGCGATCAGTAACTGACCGAAAATTATATGCATACCATATTACTGATCTACTGCCTTATCTGCGCTGATCTTGGTGATCCGACTATTCTATTCTGATTAAGGTTTTGCATCACCGTTGTACAACACCGTCCAGGGCGTATATCGTAATTGTACCTGCACGGCTTTCAACACAATCAATTATGACTGCTTAATCAAACTCGACTTAGTGAATGACCCAAAGTATCAATAACCCAATTTGCTTGTATGTCCTCGCTTAATGTTTCTTTCATCGTTTTGCATGCGATGTAACTTCACGATATACGACACAAAATTAAATTAATGATGCATCGTTAAAATGTACCGAGGGAGAGAGATTTGTCAAGAATGGTCATGGTTTTAACAATAGCAACATACGTCACATCCCAAAATATTCAAATTTGAGCTCAAATATGTGAAGCTGTGTTTAATCCATGACCGTTTTTGAATATCATTACTAAAAAAGGAGGTCGTATCCGGTCCACTCTAAATGGCACTGGATTATGTACTTGAATTCGACCGCTTCACATTGTAAACAAACGCCTTCTGACTCGAGCATGCTGTTGCTGTTGTTGTCAAAATACAGCCCTTACTCAGATAGATATTCGCTGCTTTGAGACTCATTAAAACCAGCAACAAATTGACAGTTCCAAAATAATGTTGAAAGGTATCATTTTCTTCAGCTCGTTTATTGACATCAACGACAATGTTTATCTGCATTCAATAGATCACTTCAACGCTTCCCCCTCTCGCTACACTAAAACGTAAGCAATCTTGACAAAATGCAATAAATATACCTTTTAAAAGCCATCATGAAACCCTTATCAATGGATTTCTTCGTTTAACTATAAGCGCATTAACAATATTGTACCTACCTTGACTTAACTTATAAGGCACAGGGAAGCGTTCCGATGATATATTCCTGACTCCAGTAAGAGTTTGACTGGATAGTATTTTATACTGACAGAAGCATTTATAAATACCCGGGACAGCTCAGAGCCTGTTTCATTATCCCTTAAAATTATGCATTCAAAATGGTTCACAATCTACTCGTTTTCAGCACCCAATAGCAAACAGTTCCTCCGAATTATATTCAGTGCGTATAATATACAACGCCGTGCACTATCCCAGAAACATTTTCACACATCTTCAGAAGATATGATACTGCGCACTACCACTGCATGGATCTGCTTGCGCCAGCAACGTACGGTTGGGCAGCAATACACAAGAATCACTGTAATTCGGCTCTGCAGTGTATATGGAACCAGTTGGATCTGGGAGTGAAAAAAATAATAAGACCTTTCTACTCAAGCTATTGTATGGTGGTGTTTGCTTTTTGGTCGGAGAAAGCGATTATCTGCTCCACTTTCTCCAAGACAAGAAGCGGACCCTAAAATGGATCTTCTGGTTGGGATGTAAATAAGTTCGATATGAGACGACGGATTAATCGATTCCAATATTGACATCTGCCGTGACATCGCCTCTCCAGGTTTCTTTTTGTTACAAGGAAAATATTGCCCTGAGAGTTTATATGGCCTCGAGATAGAGTAGACATGTTTATTTGTTATACTTTTACCAGGAATACAATCTTAGAATCGACTGGTATTTGCCTTTTCATGAAACGCCTTTACGGGTATACGTTTTATTTTCAACACGCGGTCCAAACTATATTTACCATTCAAACTCATGAAAAGCAACTAAAAACAAACCCACCTGCAAATGCATAGATTCCATATACTAAATAAATACAAATTGTGAACTCCGGAATTTAATGTTGGAGACAGAGGATTGCAAGTAACATATTAATATCAGAAGAGACCATAGCAGTACTATTTAATTCGGATCTCAGATGTCACTTAGAAAGTCACAATACATACAGTATTAAAAGGTTCCACTTTAGAGTGCACCTTGGATAAAGATGGGTAAGTGAGAGGGCTATCACTTATGTGACTTTTGAAAATGCCTCTTTTTGTCTTTGATCTACGCTCAGTCAGCCATGAAGTAACGGATGTCTCTAATTTTCACACAACAATTACCCAACTATCAGTGAAATATTATTTTAATAGTTAAAACTAATCACGACTTTGACAAAGTTCCTACATAAGAAATTAGGAGCGGTTGTTTAGAGGGGGACTTACTTTTTATGTTGTGTTTATGTAGTTTGATGTTTTGAACCATTGATACTTTCTTTTAAGGTAGCAGCCATATAAAACATTAACGTAAGAGTTTTAACATATACATAATCTACCAGGGTTGAAAGGGTGATTGTGACTTCCTTTAAAATGTTTAATATATTACTAAAACTAACACGAATATAAAACTATGTCAAAGGGAAGTACCTTCACAATTGGTTTCACGGCAGTTATATAAGGAAAGTAATTAAACCTTTGTAACGGAAGTGTGATGCTGGGAAACAAAATGCGAAATGCACATTTTTTTGCCATAAATGTTCTGCATTACCAACAAGAAATTTATCACAAAGATTTATGAGATAAGTCGCCTATAAGCCTACCAGGTATTTTCAGATCATAGGTTACAGCGACAACGAACGACTACCTACACCATTCTCTGAAACTCGATCTTTAGTCGTGTTAAAATCCGACGTTACAATATAGTTACAATGGCCGTCAATGTCTTTAAATATAATAAATTCATGTAACGTGGGATATGCTACAGAATATTGATGAACCGTTAAAATAAACTGTTTTGGTTGGGTTGTCGCAATATATATGTGCTCTTTTTAAGAAAAATATAATTTTGATAAAATTTGAGCAAATTTCAACCAATAAGCAGTCTCAATAGGTGTATGTGGAGAACAAACAACAGAAATGCGACCATTATTTCTAGCTAGTGATGATGCAGTAGCCTATAATGGAGTAAGCACCAGCGCAAATTCAGTAACAAAGGTTCGATAACGCAACACAAAGACTCGAACTACAAACCTCTATTAAAAACAACCACACGCTGCCCCTCCATGTTATGGAGGGTATATGTATTATGTGTACAGTAAACTAGTTTTAGCTCTTCCTTGTCATATGGGTCAATATTGGTCGTGGACATATATACGAATATACACAGATTTTAGGAAATGCAAGAAATCACCAAATAATAACAACAGTTTGTAAAAAGAAAATGAGCAAAAACCATAACAATCCCCCATTTTTGGTATCACTCTTAGCTTCGTATAGACAGTTTTGATTTGTTGATTTTTATCCACAGACATATAACTACGATTGTCTCCTCCTTGAAAAATTAATGTTTTATCTGAATCTAAACTCATTTGAAAACTCTCTGTATTACTAATAATAGTACCTCAAGTTTATACTTTGAACCATAAAATACTTACAGATTTCTTGGTATAAACCTAGATTCAGACCAAAAACTTAAAAGATAGGAAAATCGTCCGTAGATATTTTCTAAGGATGAAATTCAACTTATTTTGATACCTATGGAACGAAGAAAGCCTAATCTATCCTGTAGCACAACATGTATTGGAATCGACTGTTCAATAAAGAAAATCACGGGCGGTGGTAACCATCCCTTCGGATGTGTTGTTACAAAAATATGGCTCAGGTAGCTAGACGAAGGTTAATTCCTTACATGTTAATGTCCAAGACCAATGTTAACCTAGTTATGAAAAGAAACATTCCAACCCGACTTCGCTTAAACAATAACAATTCTGGCCATATCTTCTTTTGCAATATATTGAGTGACATTTACATGTTTAAAAGAATTATAAAGAATTAGAGCTACTCATCTAACACAGTTGGTATAGTTAATGAGAAAACGTTAACAAATTATCTGGATGCACGTAATGGTGAACATGTAGTGTATCAGTTGTCTGTGACCAATGCTCCAGATACTCGGCGCAATGTGTGTCCGTAAGTGGTCACGGATGGGCTGAATTTGATATATGACCAAAGTAAAGCAAACGTCATCAGCCATTAGATATCCGTCGTCCGACCCCGTGGGAGGGGGATTACCACCCCCTCCTAACGGATGATTCCCTGGTGCACAAAAACGCAAACGAATATGATCTAAGGCGTTTATGTAACTGTAAGTTCATCCTATGCGGTCATTTTAGCGAAAACAAAATTGGAGGTACCACCTTCAAGGAGGTCAGGGTGTCCCGTCAAAGTCGGAAGGTTGGGGGGGGGTGGTTGCCACCTTCCTATACTTTACTTGTAAAATGCCAAAAATGGTACTTATTTATATTTTCTTTCTTATTTTTTAGAGTAATAACATGTGTATGCTTAGTTTGGCACCTATCATTGCCAAATAAATACTAATTTTGCTTGCATGAATGGCGAAAACGGTCGAAAACACCTTGATTTGGGAGATTTGCTTACAAATAACGTTATAAATAAGCCCTCAGTTGTGACGTCACTATGACGTCATATTGTTAAAACTTGATAGGTTTGTACTTTATTTGAAGAAAGGACGTATGTAGTTATACACTGATACCAAACAAGATGATGTTTGTCTCTCCCCCACCCCTTGGTCGTGAATGTAGTAGAAAACCCTTGGTTGGACGAGGGATTATGTAAATTTCAATGTTAATACAAAATTAATTACAGTTATGTGTCACATAAACATACACCAAGTACACGAAAATACATCACAGTAAACTGTACAGAACATCCGATCCAGGCACCAGATCATGCTTAATGATGCTTACGAACAATAAAATTCATAAACGACCTACTAAACATCAAATGCGAAATATTTACAGAGTAGATGATGACGGATTACAAGCAACTGCATTAGTTTGATTAATAGAATACAAGAAACACGCAACAGATGAAGGTGAAAGAGATATGAGGACATTTCCAGAAAGAAGCGCCCCCAATTTTTGTCGAACCCTGTTTTTTTGCATATTTGGAATGCTTACCAATGTATTAGAGTACACCTGAAGTGAATAATCCGAATACGCCGTCTTTATGTAATAAGATGATGATGTAGTATTTTCTGTCGTGCTCGACAGAAATTCAAAGCATGGTTTTCTATGGGGCTGATTACGATAGCAGCCAAGTTCAAAACAAGGTTTGCGGTTTTCTTTTGTACTTGTTTGTCCAATAAATGTTCGAAACGTTCTTGGTAGAGGTGGTCTACAACCGATCCAGTGCAATTTGAGGGAAATTCGTATCCTCAAAAAATCTCCTCTTGTCACTTGAAATATACAATATATAGGCCTAATTTTAATGTTGGCACCAATAGTATCTCGGCGTGTTTTCCGACCAGTACTGTGCCTAAGTCCGATAATTTTGAAAGTTTTCAAAATATATATATATTTTGTTGTCTAGGTCTTGCTCTTTCATTTAGACCTAACACCTTGCTTTATGCATCGCATTAAAGGAAAAAGATGCTCGGATAAGGACATTGGTTACGCATATCGGCGAACTAACTTATTTCTGTATAGATAAACTGTAGATATTATACCTTTCAATACTGTGGGGTATGTCAAGTCTAAAAGTTGCACATTTTCTTCAAAATGAATATAATGTCATCTCAATTTTCTTCCCTGAATATTAGCGAGATATGCATTGGAGAAGAGAGGAATGAACTAGTCCTTTCTTCTCCAGCGCATCTCTCCGTTTTTCAAGCTCGTCCTCCAACTTTTTCTTCTGTTTCAGACAAGACTACATCATTGCCATGGGCTTCCTCTCTGATGTCCTATGTGAGCACGTCCATGGTGATAGCAAAAAGAAATGGGCTGAGGGGTGAGCCTTGGTGGAGTCCAACTTCGGCCTTGAAAGGTCCACTGGTGCCTGCTATACGCACTTCACTACTGTCTCACTCCGATAGTACGTAGATCTGTCTGTCCATCTCTGAACTTCTCCTGCAACTGAGTGCAAATGTAGCATCTGTAGTTGACTTCCTTTCATAAATCCAAACTGTTCATCACTGATGTTAACACTTTCTCTCAGTTGATGTTCCAGCAGTCTCTCATAGTTCTTCATGCTTTCCACAACTCATGTCTCCTTGAATATGGGCACCATGATACTTTTCCGCCATTCGTCTGGAATCACCTTCTTTTTCATGATCTTGATGAACGTATCCAGCAAAGTTTTTTTCCAACTGGCCTCAGGCCATGCATTTCCACATATCTGCTGGTAAGATGTCCAGACCTACCGCTTTCCCATTCTTCATTTTGTTTTGTGCTGTATCTACTTCTTACGAGATTTCTCATATCTCTATCCCCACCTCCTTCTGATGGTCCTGTTTTCTTACTCGAATTTTCCTTCGTTCAATGAGTTTCTGGAAGTTAACTGCGCCAGCTGTTAAGGTTTTTATCATCATCTATAGCACTTTATCATCTTTGATTCCTCAGTGCAAGATAACATGCATGCCTTCAAAATCTGTCAGAATATATAACATATTCCAACTCTGTAAACGATGCCAAAGACTGCAAAAATATAATTAAACCGCAACAGTAGGGAAGAAGGGGGTAGTTGAGCCACCTTTTACATTTTGTTTCATTCTGCTCAGAGAAAGATAGTAGGAGGCAAATGCAGTGTTACAAATGAAACATTTGTGTTTGTTTACTTGATTAAGGTACCACAAAAATATTTGACCAATATTTTGCATTATCCTTCAGAGAGATGCCAAAAATATTTGGTAAACTAGCTCAACTTACCCCAGAGTTGGGTAAATTGAGCCAGTCATGGGGTAAGTTGAGCCATCCATAGAAATGAACAATATATATGTGTCATAGCATTGAAATCCAATTTTGCCTTTTTCTAATTTTTTTGTTTCAAGGTATTTTGCCACAAAAATGTTTGATATAGTCAAAGTTTAGTCTAAAAGTTGAAAATAAATAATTGTTGATGTGATCCTACTTAGAAAATTTTTTTTGGGAGAAAATGTGCACATTTTCCTAAGCTCAACTTACCCCATGCCCAGTTACTCAACTTACCCCATAGGGACCATTAATGTCAAAAAGCAAGACTCCTTCAAACTAAAACTTGTTACAGTTACAATCAGTTTTCTAAAGTTATATGTTCACATATCACACCATCAATACACAAAAGAGTGCCATTATAGATTTCATCCTTGTTGGGGGAATTTGACAAAAATCATTTTTTACAGAAAGTTAGAAAAAAGTGCCAAAATGAACTTTTTAGTGCAACTTTCTAATTGTATGTGCAAGTGATTCCATTTTACACTTGAGAAACCTGTGTTATGCAATGTACGAGTAGATATAGTAGTGTAAAGTGAAATAAGTTCTTTATCTTCTTTCTAGAGGGGGTGGCTCATCTTACACTGTGGCTCAACTTACCCCTCTCTCCCCGACCGCCAGGCACTTTAATATCTGAACTAACCTTATAAGCCAGAATCCTTGTTTTCCTGCCGACTGTTATGTTAAATGAACGTTGTGTGTTGTGATTTCACTATGCATTAATAAGAGCAAGGTTTGAGAACCAGATTGTGGTGACTGCGCTGTCGGGTTGCAAACCAATACCAATCTAAAGAACTTGTCATGGTTAACTTTGGAGTAGAAAGCCCATGAATAGGGGTGAACAGGTTAATCCATTACAAACCTGTGCTTGTTGCCACTAACCCCAGGATGCTAAGTAACTAATATAAATCGGATACTACATTACGCGTTAATAAGTTCATTCCAATAGCTCAGGTATTTTGAATTCTTCTACCAAGCAGTATATAGGGAGTTTCCATAACCTGACCCATCTGACACACTTTTTTCTGACACACTTATGAATTCGGAAACCCTTCACGGAATAAAGCACAAGTTTATTCCGTTAAGGTTTCCGAATTCATAAGTGTGTCAGAAAAATGTGTCAGATGGGTCAGGTTACAGAAACTCCCCAGTGTATATGTAAGCAAGTCAACTACATTAACTAAGGCAAACACTCCAGATATATATTATTGAAGAATTATGATGCTATATTTTTTATCCACGGTTTTAAGGTAACGGCCTGATATGAAGAGCCAAAACAGAAAACAGTGCTATCTACTGAAGATAAAGCTAAATGTTTATGTAATGTTGGTTTTGAAGAAGATGGTCCAGAAGAAGGTGTACAAAAGAAGGCGTAGCAGTCCAAAAGGTGTACAAGTATTAGATACGTACTTGTCCGTCAGTACTGATGTTATATGTCTCTACAATTTACAAAGAAATACATACAGTTTTACAAAACTTCTCGGGATTGCTTCTTTCAAGATGTGACAGTGTGAAACATCTCGTGCATGAACATATTCTATGTGCGGTTTTCTTTATCTAATTCTAATTGAAGAATTTCAAACAAAATGCTTACGTAACACCTAATTGTTTAATTTATAATTCAAATTGGAATGTAATATTAACAATTCGCTACATAAAATTTATTCATTATTACTGCAGCTTCTTTGGCTGAAAATCAGAAAATCCCATCTTTTGAAATAAAAAGACCCGTTTCTAAAGTCTTATGTATTTCTTTATAAATAAGACAATACATTATGGGAATACGACAACGAATTGCAACGATAGATAGTTTCGGTGAGAAACAGAATGATATTTTATTGAGGATTGAATATTATAATTACAGAAATTTACTTGTTCATTACTCAATATAGAACACGTCATTAGGGAGGTTAAGATAGATGTGCGAGACGTGGACTTGTATTTATACAAAAGAATCCCGCGTTTTGCGTATATACAGCATGTACAAGTACACACATCACGTATAGAAATCTTAACCTCTTTATTATATTTTTTTCATATTCATATTTATTTTATTTCCACATCATCACAGCTAGACAAGAAAATATTTTTAAAAACATTTACATACATAGCAAATGATATGGGGGATGTGATCGAAAGGCCGAAGGCCAGAGGTGACCAGACCTCAAAACAAAATTTACACACAAGATACTAGCAAAATAACATTTACAAACAAAAACAAAGAAATTACGGCATACATACAAAAATAAAACAAAATATCCTTGCTCGAAACCTAATTGTCTTTAACGTAGTATTGGCATATAAAATGATTTTTTAATTGACTTCGAAAATGCTTTACAGATTTTGACATTAGATTTTGGTCAAAAGATTTCCATAGGATTTGACCAGAAGTTCTTACAGTTTGATCCGAGAATATCATCAATTCTAGTATATCAATTGAGAAAATGCTGCTAGGTCCTAGGCGAAAAATGAGCACGCCCCAGTTTAGAGGCGCAACGGTCTCACAATAGCGATGGTACTATTTGCATACCTGTATCATACGAGATAATTATTACATACATCAAAATTTCATCATTAAAACTTCATTAATATTAAATTAAGTGATGTTAATTCGCTGAAGCATTTAACGCAACTCCCAGGCGAAGTTTAAAAAATTATCTTGCTTAATTTATCCATAAAAGTCTAGTTTTTAGCAGTGAGCCACCGTAGTGATAAAGTTGACACAGGCTAGAGGCAATAGAAACTTTGACCCGTTAGTGCCTGTGATTTGAGTTACAATAAATTGTTTACACAGTGTGAACCTGTGATACCGGTGTAAAGTACAAACCGAACAGCTAGCCGTAACTCGCCTGACATGACATTATTGGTATATCAGCGCTGAATTAAGACTTGTTACCATAACCTGCTGTCATATTTGTACTGTGAGTGATTCTGGAATTTCCATCGATAGGACTAACATAGTTTATTTTCGAATATCAAAACCTACTCTTTCTAAGTTTTAGTGTACATGGCTTCACATATCTGATTATTTTAAATTTAGAAGGGTAAAAATGCCGTGAATTCTTGCTGCTCATAGGCATAACTTCAGGCCAGCTTTTCAGAAAGCGTTTGATTCTTTGAAGCGGACAACTTTGAAAAACCTGGAAATGTTGAAGCTGCAGTTGACTTCATCATAATTGCAAAACAAGGACTGTCGGATTCTGCTTCTTTGTGATAAAAGGATAGCATGAAATCAAAAGCAAGTAGAGTCGTCCTGGGGCCAGCAAGGTGAGTCTTAAACATAAGTAATGCCCGCATTGTTGTGACCAATTATTTCCCCCTCGAAGGTCCAAGCAAACAATACCAGTTTAAAAATTCCGGTCAGTCATGTTTGAACAATGTTATAACTTGGTAATTTAGAGCCTAGGATTTTGTTTTGAAACGTTTTCTTGAGAACATTTCGTTTAAACGTTTTTCTTTGTTTGTTAGGTTAATGTTGGTTAAAAGTTCTTATAACACCTCTCAGACCAATAAAATGTCTTCCTGAAAGCCTGTCAAATATTAGTAATAAAAATGTTTTAATTCCGTTTTTGTGTTTACTGCGCAGGCATTTGATTCAAAACCATAAACTTTTTTGTCTTTCACAATTGCCTATCACTTGGGGGAAAACATAAAGTACTTAAAGGTAAATCTTAGAAAAGACAACATTAACAAAGATTGGCACTAAGGATGATGGGTAGCTGAGATCGGAAGTACTCGAATCGCTTCAGCCAGATTGTTTCAATCTCATTCATGATTTTTCACATAAATTAAAATAGGTTTTGTTTAAAAGTTGACAAAACCCGGTGTGACGTTTGGACTTGAATGTAGGGATATAGAATCAATATAAAGAAGCGGAGTGAGCTGCGTCAAGACTGTTTCAAAATTAAACAGAATACGTACTGCGTGGAAGAACAATTTTGTCTTGGATGCCATAACACCACAATTTTTTTTGTCAAATGATTGCAATGTCCAAAACACAATATACATTTATCAGATAATGACCAATACAAGAATGTTCTTAGTGTTATAAATCTCACATAAACTAGAACTTCAATTTTTTTCACAATTCAAATAGGTTGTAGTTCAACGATGATATGTCTTCACCGCGGAGATTACAAAGTGTTAGCTTGTACCTTTAAATTTCCACGATAATAACTAATACAAGAATGTTCTTAGTGTTATAAATCTCACATAAACTATAACTTCAATCCATGGTAATCTTCTTCATCAATCTGTCTCCTTCGCTGAGTATTCCTGAAGATAACGCTACCCAGGGCATTTCAAGACGACAGGGTTCTATAGTTCTATAGCTTCAAACAAAACAACGGACTGTGCTTCTTTACTGCTAAGATCTATACACTCTGCAGATCAGAATTATTGGCCATACCTCTTTTCACACCTATCTTCACATGTGAAGTCTTTTATACCAGAAATCACTCACCTCATATTTATAACTTGCCACATTACATCACCTAACATTGTACAATAGGAAAGCACCATGATGACATACTACAATTGTGGAATCCTTATTTACACCACGCCTGGAAACCTTTACGGGCATTCCCAGCTACTTGTAGTCGAGATTTCCCAAAAATTCCGACTAGATAAAAAAGCCTTTCCCTGTGAATATCGCAGATTTTTAAGCGTGGCATTGAGCATCACTGGGTGCCACCCTGACCTGTACAGTTTCACCTCAAACACAAGGCCTATTCTGTGTTTTTTGTACTGGTGTAAACCCACAATCAGCTGTTTAGTAATGGCACACTAGGGCGGACATAAAACGCGAGTTGGAAAACCCGCCGAGTTGGTGAAACCCACGGCGAGTGTTGAACAATACCCACGGCGAGTTTATAAAACACACCGCGCGTTTGAAAAAAAGACGAGCGGGGGGCGAGTTAACAAAACAAAACACAGGCGGCGAGTTTGGGGAAAAAGACGTACGAGATGAAAAAAAGGACGGCGAGATTGAAAAAAAAAGACGGCGTGTTGAAAAAAAAAGACGGCGCTGTTAAAAAAAAAGACGGCGAGTTAAAAAAGCGGCGAGATTGAAAAAAAAAGACCGGCGGATTGAAAAAAAAGCGGCGAGATGAAAAACTGCGGATAGGAAAAAACAGGACGACGAGGTATAAAACGACGGCGAGTTAGTTATTATCCCTTTATTCATTTTTATTTATAGTTATCTTTTATTTATTTATTCATTAATTTTATTTATCATTTAGTTTATTTTTCGGTTTCTATTATTATGCATGTTTATTCTAACAAATAGACCTAAGTGTTTTTGATGGGAAAACTTCGTCTGTTTTTGTGGCAAAATTATTATTTTATCCTTTTGATCAAGTATTCCCATGTAATTTCTTTGGTATATAGTCAATGGAAAATAGAACATTGAAGAAAAGAAAGATAAAGAAAAAGGAAAGTAGAAAATGAGTGAGAAAAAGAAGAAAAACAAAATAATAAGCAAAAGAAGCAGAGAGAGAATGAGAAAGTGAAAATAGAAAAGCAATATGAAAAGAGAGAAAAGAATGAAATAAGAAAATGAAGGAAAGAAAAACATAAGGAAACAAAAAGATGATAAGAAAGGAATATAAAAATTTTTACAAATCTTTTATCTACACAGTATCGGTCTCTATCGGATTTTGTATGTGGATGTCAAGCATATAACAAATCCTATATCTAAATTAAAAATAGCTGTCTTTTTTTTCAAATTCGCCGTCTTTTTTAAATCTCGCCGTTGGTTTTCACAACTCGCCATCGTTTTACACAAACTCGACCGTTTGTGTGAGTCTTCGTGACAAACTTCCTCAAATATTTCAATTTTTATATTTTGGTGATTTTTTTCCTACATTAAAGTAGGAATGATAAACTTATCACCGATTTATATAAGCTAAAGTAATGAATTTCCACTTTTTTTCACTGTTATCCCTTACAATGCATTATGAGTGTGAAATTTTGTTCCAACATCGAAAGAAAGTTGTCACAGGGCGGGCCATAGGGTGAAATTAATATTGTATCGCCAGGCCTAGTGGCCGGTAACCCCTAACGGCCTATGGTAGTCTTTTTAGGGGCGCATAGGGCGCACCTATAAGCTTGGCTTTGGAAACTGTTACGACGGTCCGGGAATACAAGGAATGCGGCCCGTAGCGACTGCGTGCCTACTTTTCCGTGTTTGCGAGAACCGAAGTACCCGACAAAAACTCATTTTCTCGCTAGGTTCTTAGGTTCAGACCCCAATTTACGATACATATCAAAACCAAAACATAGTAACGGACCCTCTGATGCAAAAATCTCCATAGAACCCTTCATTTTCGGGAGAAGTTAATCGCTCGGCAAGTATAATATACTATATTTCGCGTCTGGTGACACAAACTACACACTTCCGGACCGCCGTAGGAACATGTAGCCAAATTGGGATTTCTACGTTAATCACGATATATGTTAAATAGCGGATGTTCCAAATATGGTGGAAAAATCTATGAGGGAGTGCTCAGATTACCCGATGACCTAAAAATTAATTTCCTTCGGCATAGATTTAATCAAGAAGAAGTTCTCCATTTTTCCTTGCGCAATTTTAAGGAATATTTTCAAAACACACTATAATGGAATCCTCCACGTAACACGCCAATTGGGTCATGTCAATTGTGACCTCGAGCGGTCTCAATCACCTTGTGCCCAATTGAGAAGACTTAAAGAATCTTATCTTAACAGATCGATTCACAAGCTGGGCCAGTGACAACTGTATCCCAGAATCTGCACTGCCTTGGGTTACTCCGCAAGGTTCAGTAACGGGTCAATTGGCCGTCAATATGACACTGGACCTCTAGCGAAGTTATCAATGAACATAAGGGGATCCAGACATCATTATGCGGACGACACGCAGGTGCTACTTGGTTATGAAAATCTTAGGAACAATTGGACGCTGTCAAGAAGCTTGAGGAGTGTGTTGGCAGAGGACGTGATTGGGCTATTGCAAACAGGTAATGTGAATGATCAAAAAACTGAAATCTTGCACTTTCACTCTCAGCATCGCAATACATATAGGCTAACCGAATTGCATTTGTGATGCTAGATCAAAGCATCTATAATTCTGCCAAAGACCTAGGAGTTGTTTTGGGACAACTCACTTGGTTAAAGCAACACATAAGCAATAATTTGTGTGCGGCTTCCTTTGGTGTTAAGAATCGGTAAGATAGAAAGTACTTAAATCGGCCCGTGACTGAGCGTCTTGTCCACCATTTGTCTCTTCAGGTGGATTCGCACACAAACGTCTCTTTATGGACTCCCTACCTCTCAACTAGCCCGTCTTCAACTTGTGCAAAATGCTGCTGACGTTTAGTGACCCGTCCAAACGCCAGTGAACCCACATTTCGCCGATACTTCATGAACTCCATTGGCTCCGGATTGAAGATAGCGTGGCGCTTCTTAAGAATGGTTACTGCATACAAGGTTCGTCATGGTATTGCACCAAAGTACATATGCGATTTATGTCGGACTACTTACCCGAACGCACATCTTCGTTCGCCTACCACTCCTCTTCAAGCATGGCCCGCGCACAAAAACTAGGTACGGTGATCGAGCTTCGCTGTTGCGGCACCACGTTTGTGGAACAACCTTACTTGGACATCCGCAAAGCTCCAACGATCTCGACTTTCAAGAAGAAATTGAAGAAACATTTTCTTCAAATTATGTTGAGACTTTCGGAATCAACTCCTTGTACTTTTTTAATATTACCATATCGCATTGTTTGTGTATGTGTTGTGGTTTGCGGTCGCAGGAAGGAATCCGCTCTCTACCATTTTGTAGTTTTGCGCTGCTCGGTAGCTGAGGGGATTCGTATGGGTCTGACATGGTATACAATTTGTCTGCCCAACTGTAATTTTGTTTTTGGGATATAGATTGTAATGAATTTCATGCATATTATGCTGGTGGCTTTGTAATTATCGTAAATTTACCTCATTTTTTTTTTTTAGATTGTTATATATAATCTGAGCTCTGTAATTATGTATCTCCAGCTTCTGTTTTGACCTTGTAGTTTTTTAAATTATGGTTCTGTACAGCCGGCGTAGAAACGTGTTTTATCGCTTTCTAAATGAGTTAAGTTAATTAGTTAAGTTACACCAATATATAGCAGTTCTTATTTGACCCATCCGGTCCTAAGGCGCTGACACTCATGCTTTTTTCCCCCCGTTTGGTCCTGGGTTCGAAATCGGTCAATAGAGGAGAGTTTGAGTTTTCTGTTTATTTGGTTTTGTTCTGTTTTGCGATGTTTTTTTACGCCAGAAAAATGTGTCCGTTGTTTGCTTTTTCTCCCTGTCCCCCTTTTTTCTTTGGAAACAAAAGACATATGTAACATATATAAAATACAAATAACAATGTTTCAAAGAATTAACAATTGAACAATGAGTGAAAAAAAGAAAAATTTTGTTTAATTACAAATAAAAAGAAACAAATAACAAATAAGATTTTAAACTAAAAACAATATTACCTTCAAATTAATTCCAAATACATCAAATAATATAAGCAATTTAAGAACAAAAGTTAATGACCAAAATAAATGTAAAAAAATATACAATGCACTAGAATAAAAATACACCAATCCACAAAGTCCTAACTAAAATGAACTAATAAAATAAAATCGTTCAAAATTAATAAAAAATAAAGATAAGTAATAAACTATAAATAATAACCACATTACAATGGAAACAACAGAATAACATTTATATTAAATAAAATAAAATACACATTCAAAAAATTAACAATTGTAACAATGAGTGAAAACTAGAAAACGCTAAATTAAAAATAAAAAGAAAAGCGGAACAAATAATATTTAGAAGAAAAACAATATTAAAATAAAATTAATTAAAAATACATACAAATACTTAAGCAATGAAATAAAAACAAAATCATTAATGCCACATGGAATTGGTTTGTTAGTTTCCGGTTGACTTGTTCAAAAAGAGTCACTATTTCATTAGCATTCTTTTCAAGATTTCATATAAATGTTTACGTTATTTGTATAAGATGGTGTCTAAACCTTAATTCATATATCTAACACCAGACTTTCTAATTGGATACTTTTAAGGGCATTGTGAACCTGAGTTTCCGATTCTATTTTGGGTTTGTTAACTTTGCAAATATTTGATTTAGTGGTATGTAAAAGTATCCGTTTCTAGAAAGAAAAATTGGACGTGAACCCGTGATGCATCCATATTAGTACAAATTTGCGTATTTGGAGAAAAATACTTAAAATCACGATTTTGCCCCAAAATTTTCAGACAGCACACAAAACAGTTGAATTTTCATGAGTTTCTATGTTATTTTTTGAAACAAGACACTTTTTCTAGGGAAGGTTTTTTCATTTTTTTCAATATAGCTTACTTTTCGAAATATAAAGAACAGGTCACAAAAGTGTGATTTTTACTTTTCTTTTTCCAATTGAGATATAGTGAGAATATCTTTAGTTTAGAATACGAACAAATGAAAAATTGAAAACCGTTCCTAGAGATGACCGATTGCTATCGTATTAAAGTTAAACCTTACCTTTTACTTCGTTATTTTGTAGTTATCTTGTGCTGCCAATTTGCCAAATTTTGCGAATTTGACAATTGAGACAATCCATGTTTTAGTAAACAATGACTTTTCAGCCCTTTCAAGCTGTCTCTTTCTCAATAACTTTTATATCTTTGAACTTCAATTGAGTATGTTGTGCAAGTGAATCACATCCATCTTTATGCACTATTTAATCAACTATTTTCCTCAACCCAGAACTTATAAGAATTGAAATGTCATCTTGTCTAAATTGCGCTTTGTTTACATTTTCAAATATATTTTTCGTTTTTCCAAGCGTCGCGCAAAGTACATTAAAAACGCGCCGCTTCTTCCGCAAGCAAAAGTCACCGCGCGACGCGATGGTGCCGTGCGCCCTACGGCGTGAAATGTGCTTAAATTCCCGCGTTTAACAAGCGTTTTTGTGACTTTAGTGATCGGTCCATTATTTATGCCAGGGGGGGGATGGAGTATTTAAAAAAAACTTTTCGGCAAAATTTTCGCGTTCCCCCTCCTTCCGGTCAAAAATTTCACGTTCCCCCGGGATCATGCTGATTTCCCCATATTAAGTTCATTCCCCCTCTCTCATGGGATGAATATTTCGCGTTTCCCCCTCTCCTCTTAGCAAATGTTTCGGGTTCCCCTAAAATCTATAAATCCTCCATCCCCCCCCCCCCCGCGTAATAAAATGACCCCTCCCTAAATGGTCAAAGAGCTGTTTTAAATCGTCAAAATACAGCTCAAGAGTTTCTGTATGGATACCTTTGTTGTAATATGAACACAGTTTGATGTTTAAATGGTGCAAAATTCAGAATTTTGTAAACAAAAGCCCCGGGTTACACTGACCACCTTTAAGTAATAGTTCCTTCAAAAAAATCAACAATTTGTCAAGATGACTTTGTAGGCTCGATCGCAGAGTATGATCAGGGCAATTTGGTAGGGAAAAATTGGTCATTATTACCCCTAAGTAACCCCCTCAGCCACAAAACTATGTTACAATGATCAACACATGTGCTGATATTAATGAGAAGCTAAGTTATGATCGTATTTAAGATTTGCCAAAATAGGACTTTTAACCAAAAAGATGAAATTCGGAGGTGGGCGGCTAACTGTAAACTAAATATCCAATTCCATTGGCTCATAACAAAAGTTAATAAAAAAAATAATTTAAAAAAACTAACACAATGCAACAAAATACACAAAAAATCTCACGTGATAATATGAAAGCAGATTTTGTTCAGGAAAGAGTGGCGTGGTTTTAGTAACAAAAACTAATTAACATAAAACACAATAATAAATAATTAAACTTTGAGGCATAACGAACATGTAGGAGTAAACTGAAAAGTTTAAAACTCAAATTATAAAAATCAAATATTTTTAAATTTTACTATTTATGAAACAATAAATAAAGCTTTAAAACTAGCAAATATACAATGATGAAAACTAAAAAGTATACACTGTACATTGACTAAATAAACCCAATAATTAAAATGAAAAAAAAATTGACAATACATTAAACAGAATACAAAGAAAATGTTTTTTAAACAATTAAAAAAAAAAAAAAACATAAAAAGATTATATTTATTATCGTTCCCTGGAGATTGCCAGCGCCGATATTGGTGGACAAAAAACATGTGCGCTAGCCGTATTCTAACCGGCGACCTTTGTATTACATGCACGACGCTCTCACCAACTGAGCTAATCAAGCGGGGTTGGTAGCAAGAGCGATAGATCTCATCTATAGGGGTTAGGTTCGAAAAGGGTGTCCTTCGCTTTCCCCTTCCGGATAGCTCAGAGCTGTATTAAATTTACATACGATTTATAGTTGTTTTTGAAATTTAAACTACTTTAGTTCTCCAGGTAGACAAGGATGTATATATTTAATCTTTCCTGGAGATTGCCAGCGCCGATATGTTAAAAAAAAAACATGTGCGCTTGGCCGGATTCGAACCGCGACCTCGTATTAATGCACATCTCTACCAACGGAGCTACTCAACAGTGTGTAGAAGACGATAGATATATCTATCGGTGTTTAGGTTCGAAAGGGTGTCCTTTCGCTTTCCTATCGGATCGCATCAGAACTTTATATATTTCACATATCGTTATATTTGTTTTTTGAAATTTTACACTACTTAGTTCTCAGTATATAAGGATGTATATATTTTAGAATCTTTCCCGGAATTGCCAGCGCCCGATATGTTAAAAAAAAAAACCTGTGCGCTTGGCCGGATTCCGAACCGGCGACAGTCGTATTACTGCACGAATCTTAACCACTGAGCTAGCACAGGGTGTAAAAGCGATCTATATGCCTCTATAGTTGTTAGGGTTTCGAAGTGGTGTCCTTCTCTCCTTTCCTAGCGATAGCATCAGAACTGTATATATTTAACATTACTATATATTTGTTTTGAAATTTAAATTACTTAGTTCTCCAGGTAGACAAGGATGTATATATGGTATTATGTTTCCCTGGATATTGCCAGCGCACGATTGTTGACAACCACCCATGTGCGCTTGGCCGGATTCGAACCGCGACCTTCGTTATTACCTGCCACACACGCTCTAACAACCATCAACATATCGTTCGCTTGCAATCCCATGGATGATTAATAAATATATACATCCTGTCTACCTGGAGCACTACGTAGTTTTAAATTTCAAAAACAATATAATCGTCTATGTTACTCTATAACAGTTCTGATGCTATCCCTCGAAAGCGAAGGACCCGCTTCGTAACCTAACCCTATAGCATTATCTAATGCTCTTCTACCAACCCTTGCTTGATAGCTCATTTGGTTAGAGCGCTGCGTATACGAAGTTCGCCGGTCTAATCGGCCAAGCGCCGCCCCCCACATGGGTTTTTTTTCAACCTATCGTGGCGGCTGCAACCCATGAAAGATTAATAAATATAGCCTCCTTGTCTACCTGGGACTATTAGTGTTAAATGCAAATTAAAATAATAAAATGTGACAGAGCGACCAAATAAAATAAGATTTAACAAATATAATAAAAAAAGAAAAAAGTGGAGAAATGATCAAATACAACATATTACTCAATTTAAAAAAATATTAAATATAATTGTTTTTTTTTTTTAAGTTAATTTTTTCCATTTTTTTCATTTGGTGAAAATGAAACCCCTGACTTGAATGGGTTGTTTTTGTGGAGGTAGGCACGCCGATTGCTCACAACCCCTATAACTATGTTTATCTATATACCTAGTTTTCCTCTTGATAAACTATGTTTATCTAGATAAACATAGTTTGTCTCCTTGATAAACTCGTTTTTCTCTGAAAACATAGTTTCATTTGATAAACTTCGTTTATCAAGAAAAAACTTATGTTTAATCTAGAGACACTAGTTTTATCAAGAAAAAACAAAGTTTATCAGAGAAAAACATAGATTATCTATATAAACTTAGTTTATCACAGAAAAACTAGTTAATCTAGATAAACCTTAGTTCAATATATATCTATTTTTTATACTTATTTCAAACCGTTTGTAACTAAAAAGTGCAAATAACTTCGCATTCCAATATCTGATATTGTGTCTACCGTTCTTGCTGTCTACAAGTTATTTCACAACCACATAGAACAACCCAAACAAGCATCAGTCCTTGGGGCGCCCCTTTTCTTTTTAATGAGAAGGGATTTTTTTAATTGGTACTTACAGGACCTAAATAGCCCTCAGCCCTCTGAATAATAAAATCCGATCGGAGTAATGCTTCTGTCTCTTTATGCAAAAAATGTACCATACAGTTCGTTATTCGTTCATTACTTTATATTAACCTTCCAAGTAACCAGTGAATAGTTGGTGCTTACGTGCCGATAGACAAACAGGTAGCGCTCAATCGGTTAAAACAGAACCCGGTATACCTAAAAATACCTTTTCTCTCCATGTGGGAATTCTACAAAACACGAATTCCTTAAAATATATTTTATGTGAATTTTTGGGTCAGCCTTTAAATGAAATGTCCTACCCATGAAATGCACTTTGTATTCTCTTCTTTGTTTTGGTTTTTAAGGTAAAAACCAACCTTGCTGAAAAGATGACTGTTGATATGACGGATACATTATTTATCTGGCCTAAACTGGTGCGCAGAACAAACATAAACAAAACGACAACACATACATGTAATATGATAACAGTGGTTTTTCATAAAGGCTACCATTAATGATATATTTAAGTATAAATGCTATATTCACTCTAGTGCATCTATTAATACCAAAGTCAATAAAACAAGTGGAAATCAATGACCTCACCCCATGGCAATAATCATGTACACAAAAGCATCGTGATCACTTACGGGTTTTACAGTACGTAGATGTATTTGTGTTACTCTGGTCAAGTTGAAAGACGGAAAAATTGACCATGGTGATAACAATATACACACCATTTATAAGTATACAAATTATGTCCAGTCACTGAAACGGTATCGTGTAGATCAAAGATCATGGTAATAGCGACCGACATCATTACAGTCACGTGATTTTATTAGCATGATTAGATTTTGTGGTTTCTTAAAATGTGGTTTAAATTTCGTGCAAAAGAGCTAGCGCTAATTGTTTTTACAAAATGAGTGTATATTGCGCTAATCACGTTTCTGATGTACGACTATAAACTATAACTCGCCTGTTGTTCGGATCGACAAGCCCAGTAAAATCGTTGTTGATGCTAAACGTGAATTTTTTACTGACAAATTTCTTGTTGTGACATAAGGGACATGTTCATAAACACTAAACGTTCTTTTAAAATTATCTTCAGGGCTTTACCCAGCGCTAACTATGACACTGATATGCCCAATGATCCCTGACTTATTCGTTCTTAAGGTTGGGCAAAGTTTAGGTACATACTAAGTGTCAGTGCTCATATCTTCATCAGCTGATGGGATTGCAAATGCAATTTGCTAAGTTTAAAGACTCCCTACCTGAAGTTGCGAATAAATTAAGCCAACCATGCCTGCACTATGGACACTCTTCCTTTCTGATGCAGAACATGACACGTGGGTATTAACTTAATCAATCACGAGGACCTCAAAAGTTTCTCTTTTGTGACGTTTTGTCGGAATCATGTACTATATAACTTTGAAACATTCATCATTATCCCCGTGTTTTAAAGATATCTCTTTGCTAATGGTGCACATGAGCTATAGCTATTGGCTAATATAAGGCCGCATCACGACAGGTAATACAGGACATGTTGTGAGACCATGATCGTGTTGAGCTTTTTCATCTGCAAACAAAGCTCATTACTGAGACGGCCCTTCTCCAGGTTAGAAATTGCTTCTTTCTTCCAAGCTGGTGCTATAGTCGATTCCGCCGTTGATACGTTTCGTCCCCCTGGAGTTTGGACCTATTCAATTAGTCTGAGAGGGAAAATTGAAAAGACATTCAAATGTACGTGCCACACCGGATTATCTTGGCGTACACTACAGTCATATATCTCACTCACCTTCCCACTATAAATACACTTTCATTCATGTTGGAAACGCACAATAGTGTATTTCAGGCCTTAAAATTCCTCACAATACATGATTCAGACAGACAGAGCAGGACTTGGATACAAAAGCAACCATAACCAAGTAAAGACTCCTCAGGAACACAGGCAAGCCCTTTTTTCCAGTCTTGTGAAAGATGTTGACGAGGAACTATGCTTGTTTCTCCTGTACTCCTTGTGCAGCACAAGAAAACTAGACTACGTGGGATAGCCCGGCATGCAGGTGACACATCATGGAATAAAGTTTTATAAACTGTGGTCTCCTGAACTCTTGCATTTCATGTGACCCTCCATCCACAACACACATCAACCCCAACTCCAGCCAACCTTACGCTCTGGGGAAAAAACCCAAACTTATGTCTGTGCCATCTATGGGCACCATCAGCAATGTACTCCTCTTTCATATCCGAAGGCTGTAAGCAAACTCTCTTGATGTGGAAGATATAACTGGAAACACGATCAAACACTCAGAGCAATTGCCGAGAGTCTTCTTCCTTACATCACAGAAGCCAAGAACACAGCTTGTCGTGTGCTTACTGGCCAAGAAAGGTCCTAGCATACGATTCCAAACAAAGGAAGGGAAGGCTTACAGAAATCCAACCTGTCTGCTATATCGCTACCAAGCAATACCAGTGCGAATCTTAAGCCATGCAAGTGCTGGAAGTTTCTAATTGAATGAATAACCAATCCAATTATATTCCCTCCACAAATTATGGAGACTGCAAACCGACCAGATATCATCATCTACTCAGAATTAGCCAAGATCGCAGTACTTATAGCACTGACAGTGCTATTGAACAACCATGGCTGATGCAATTATGATAAGAAATGCAAATAAGTGAACTTGTTGCAGAATGTGAGAACCGCTCATGAACCACTCACTACTTTCCCTATTGAGATTAGAAGCCGAGGCTTGTTACAAGGCATCCCTCCATCCCTGCCAACTGCCTCTCAGTCCCGTCATCCAAGTGAAAGAGGAGAAAGATTATGGACCATGCAGCAAAGACAGCCTTCAGAGGAAGCTATGCTATCTGGCTTAGCAAAAACGCAAGCCTTCCAAAGGAGACTTATAACCATGTCCAAACATCAACTCAAGGGAAGTGAGAGTTGTGCCACTCAAACTAGTTGAAATTCCCCAAAGCCATGGTCGAAGCCAGGAACCTCTGAAGTGCCCTACCAACCACTAGAACTTTTTCTGACATCCCCTTTGCCTTCCAAGAGAAACTACAACAAGAAGTGCCATTCTTAAAATGGATGGACTAGCTCTGAAGGTAAACGGACGCTGGTGGTAGTCACCAGTGATCTACTTCTCAATAGAACCTCAGGGATCCCTGTGACTGCTATGAAGACTGGTTGACTGTTGGGGAATAGTACCTTCTGACAAACGGGAAAGACAGTGGACGGCAGGGAAAGACCGCTGGCGCCGGTGTAAATAGCCGGGAGATCTACAGGTTGGCACCCTACGATCTGCTCTATAACCGCTTATAGTCCTACAAAGAGAAACACCCCTAGGTTCATGCGAGAGCGTGGCGGAAGATTGAACCAAATGGACGGACTCAACGAAACAAACTCTGGAACGTACCTTACGACAGAGAAGTATTCAGCAGATCCCACAATGGTGGTGTACCTGTTCCTATGTGGGAATGTCCTTGAGGC